>BMAW01076085.1:353848-368608 GCA_019974015.1 Nephila pilipes
TTTTTTTTTTTTTTAATATTTTTTTTTTTTTTTTTTTTTTTTTTTTTTTTCCGTTTTCCTCGGCAGTTTTGATACCTCATGTTTTAAAGCTAGTCAGTTGGCATCACTTCTGCTTTACATCATTATCATTACTTTGATCAACAAGATTGATTTGTAAAGCTGTTACGAAACTAAAATCTTCAACAGGTGCCATGATTTTACACATATCTGCCTGCTTACGTGTCTGAGTTTTGATGAATTAATTTTTTTCTTAATATAAAAAAAAACTAGTAGTTTTACTGTTTAATTTCATTCTACAAAAATGCATTTATAAAATTGCAACGATAATTTGCAGAAAATTACTCTTACAATTGTCTCATTTAATGAATATTACAATATTTTAAAACTTCTTGCGATTTTTCTTGTGCAATTGAAAATATATTTGAAGCGAAATTTTTTTGAAAGTAATTCATCCCATTTTTACGATTATTTTTTAAATTTTGGGAAATGACTGACATTTTAAACATGATATTTACAAATAGCATTGATACCTTTTTTTTAAAATCAATATGTGCATAAAATGTACTTAAATGCTTTATATATATATATATATAACTATATATATATATATGGCCTCACATCAATCTTTTGACAACTTCTATCAGCATTCATTTTACAACTTAAAATTCATAGAAACTGTGTTTTTACTGTAACCTTTGATGGCTGTGACAAATGTTTTGTTCCTGAAAAGTTCTAAGTCACTTCTTACCCTTCAATTTTATTAACGAAATGCAATGATGTGATTTGAAAAGCAGGTTTTGAAGCTTATATTTTCATGCTATTGTATTAAGATGTCATGTTCAAAAAGTTTACATTTTTTTATAATATTGAATGTGCCATTTGTGTTATATAATACAACATTATTTGTTGTAAGCTTGTAATAAAATTTTTACAATAATTTGTGGGGCTTTAATTTCTGTTTTTGAATAATTTTATCACCCTAAGAAAGATACAGAAAATTTATTTAAACAACGAATCAAATAACAAGTACTTCTAATGAAACGTATTTTTGGATTTAAAGAGTAAAATCAAATGTGAAACTTTCAATTAGTAATCAGGATACTTGTATTTTTATGCAAAACGTTTTTAATCATTTAATTATCGCTTTTTAAATTTGTTAATTTCTGTGACTAAGTATGTAGATACTAATTTGTATCTAAAAATTTCCAACGTATTAAAAAAGGCTTTTGATCATTAAAACGAAACTTCTAAACAAATCTTCTGAAGGTATTTTAGGAGGTCACATTAAAAATTCAATATTTATTTCAAGAAGATTGAAGTACTTTATAATCTAGCATCTTCGAAAACTTCCGCTACCTTAAGGATACTAGTGCACTGCTGGGCAACTGAAATTATCCGAAATCAGTCAAAGTGCATTTTTTTCCAAGAGAAACTTGTCAATGAATCTATTAATCGTCTAGAGAACTTATAAAAATAAATAAAATCACTTCAGTAACAAAAGTTTGTCTATATAAGTTATATGTATAAAATTATGTGAAAATACACATTTTATAAGCATATCACACACACACATATTCCTACTTACTTCAATTCATTTAAAATAAAAAGGAAACAGAATATTTGGACACAAAATTGGAAAGGATAAATAATACAATTTCCAATAATATATTCTGGTAGAAGAAAATGCGTTGATTTCCACGTTAATAATGTCCCATTTCGGAACAGTAATATACATATTCTTATTTGTTGAAATATTACTTTTAATTATATTCTACGTAGTAACATTTTAGTTTCACATACTTTAAAAATATATCTAATTTTATGAACTTTTACACTATCTGTGTTAAAAAATGTTTGAGAGAAGAGAAATTGATAGGGAATTTGAATGGGGACAACACTACTGGAGAGCGACAGATTCAAGTGAACAGTTCATGCATGGAAAATAATCACTTGTGTGTTGTGACGTTCTGTCTTCGCTACTATTTACTATCAAAACTCAATAAGATTTCAGTCAAGAAAAAGGCAGATAGGAAACTCAAACTCTTTTTATTAGATTCTAATTGAATTATTACAAAGCAATTATTTTACTATGAATGTGGCACGGAAAACTTCATCGCGACTTCAACCTAGAAATAAACTGAAAATTTTACAGTCTCACTAATCCTAAATTTGGATTCGAATCAGGAACAAATATACTGGATCAATCACAGCAATCCGACAACTGAAAAATCTACTGGCACCAATATTGTGTGCACAAGACTGGACTTCAAACTTCTTACAGCACATTAAGAACATATTTATTTCTTCTCCACTATTCACTACAATTATATTTAACTTTAATTCATATTAGTTTTTCATAATTATAATTTAATTTCCTAATTTTTCCCATTCTCTCATTTAAATGTAAAGCATTCAC
Source organism: Nephila pilipes (assembly GCA_019974015.1). Taxonomy (NCBI): domain Eukaryota; kingdom Metazoa; phylum Arthropoda; class Arachnida; order Araneae; family Nephilidae; genus Nephila; species Nephila pilipes. Next base: position 356,265 of record BMAW01076085.1, read on the forward strand.
TCTTATTTCCTGAGACCATTCCTTTTAAACTTTAATTTATGCAATCACGCGTTCTTAAAAATTCGCAAAATAAGCAGATCCCACGCCTTTAGAACTGAAGGGATGATCCCTACCAGACTTTAGGTTTGCACTTATATTCCCTCGAAATCCCTCCATTCATTCCACGAGTTCTATGACGTTTATTGTGAAAGATCCCTGCTATATAACCAAAAACACAGCGAAAAGCACTTCTCTTGCTCTCAAAATCTTACGCTCTGTTCTCTTCTCTTTATCCAACGGCGGAGATATAACTCCCGCCGTGTGGAAATGGTTTCTCTCTCCGCTACAATAAAATAATTAATTAAAAATGAAATTGGTATCGACTTTTTTTTATAAACTGAATTAAATAGTACTATATATATATATATATAGCAATACTACTTTTCACAAGTCACGATTCATTCACAAGTTTGGGTACTCAAATCAAATAACGTTGAAGTTACTGTTAATAGAAGGAAAATACATGAAAGAGCCGTTTACAGTGTATGTTTTTTTCTAAAATTCGGAATAAATCAAATTCGTACAAAAACTGTAGTTCAATATAGTTAACCTATTTCAATTTGATAAAGTAGGAATCAGTTAAAGTTTATTCAGTTTTGATTACATTTAAATGATTTAGACAAGAATTCGTTCTTCCATTCTATGCATGAGGCTGCCAGAATACTTAAGGCTCCCTTCGAGGGATTCCGAAAGTAAGAATCGACGAAAGCTCCCTCTACTGGGAGGGGGGAAGGGGCGTTACTTTGTGCGGACGAAGTACTCTTACAATACTGATCATTTGGAGCAGAAGTAAATAGTTCTCTTATAAAAGAGAAATTACAAGCTTTATTTTTCTTAATTTTCATTATTTCGCTTGAATTCAAATTAGGAACATCTTAGATGCTCTTAATTTTTTCAATTTTGTTCTAATATTTTCCATTTTCTTCTATTTATGTTTTGACAGCCATCATGAAGTTTGAAAATGACGTCACAGGGTAATAAATATTTCCTCTAGGCAGACTGATAAAAGCTAGTATTGTAGACCTGTCCCCCACCTCGATTCTTCCCCTCCTATCTCCCTCCCCCATTCAAAGCAAGAGAAAAGGAGAGTAATTGAATCTCTGTCGTTCTTTTACAAAGTTTCTTTTCCGGTAGGGAGGGGTCCCTCGCCCTCGAAAAGGAAAGATTTTCTGTCCCTCGTGAGGCTAAATTGCCTTTCCCTGTTGTTCAAGCTATCCCAAACTAGGAAGAAACTGACTTTTTCATTGGTTCAAAAATAGTCATTCTTCCCTTTCGAAAACTTTTTTACTGCTTTTTTCATGCCTTCTAATTTCAAAAAAAAAAAACGTTTCTACTATTTCATTTCTTTCAAAATCGTATCACTTGATTTATAAAAGATCGACAATGCTAGTGATATTCTAAATTTTGTGTATACTGCTTAATTATATAAAAATAAATTTTAATATAGTAAAAAGTTCTATATACAAAGTTTTGCAAAGAACAGATTTTGCCACCCAAAGTGCGTGTTTTTTTTTTTTTGTAATTATTATTGAATTACTCAATTAACTATTATAATTAAAGTAAATGATGAAATATCGAGAAACGGGCAATAGATTCGATATTAAAATTAAAGAAACCAGTAAATTATTAAATTGAATATATTTAAGATAAATGTAATTAAAATTGATATGATAAATTATTAAATTGAATATTATATCAGCTACATGTAATTAAAATTATAGGAAACGATAAATTATTAAATAGAATTTTATGTCAGCTACGCGTAATTAAAATTAAAGGAAATGACAAATTATTAAATTGAATATATTTAAGCTAAATGTAATTAAAATTAAAACAAACGATTTAAAAGTGATTTCGTACGCGAAAAGTCATCTGGTTCGCCAAAATTGACCCAAACTAAAACAATAGCCCCTTGGGTGGCTAAAAAGACGGTATCAAGTCAGAACAAATTGCTGTATTGTCAGTATGTGGTTGTATTAACTGAAATAATTATTAGAATTCTGTTGATAATATTGCATCCAATTCTAATTGCCCCAATTTGAAAGAAAATTTATATCAAGGCACATGCTTTTATTAAGAGTTTGATTTTTATAACTAAAAGACACAGATTGTAATATACATTTATTTAATATTTCTATAGCTCTCGTGTTGCTTTTTAGAACGAAATTAATAAAAACTAATATATATATATATATATTTCTATTAATATATATATACACTTTTCATTTACTTTTTTATAAGATTTTTTTTGGATTACTCTCATATTGAAAACAAAAGTTTTAAAATCATTACCATAACTCAATTTTTTTTTTGAGTGAAACAATTATCTATAACAGGTGTATTCAACCTTTTACACTTTGGGAACTCTTTGAGCTTATCGTTTTCTTGAACGAACCTCTTGATCAAAGTGTTGAAAAAATAGGATATCTAAACTTTATCCTACTCAAATTAGCAAAATTATTCCTGCATCTTTTTTTTTTTTCATCACAACACAAACTTCTTATTGAGATTATTTTGGTAATTTTTCTAATTGGTTTTTTTTTTTTTTTTTTTTTTCTTTCTAAAATGTATTATATCAATAAATAAAAACAACATTTTAAATTAAAACAAATTTAAAAAAAAAAGAAAATTTTTAATGACTTGGCTGTGATTGTTTTTTATTTCAAAGTATTTCAAAGCCTGGAATAATTGATAAAATCTGCAATCTAATATCCTGTTCAGCAACCAATCTGTTTCTGCATTTTGTTTTTGTCGCAGTGTACAAAGAGAAAACGTTTTCACATACATAGGTAGAAACAAATGACATTAGATGTTTCACAACTCTTTTGACAATTTCAGGATATTCTTCTTTAATGTCAACCCAAAAATTGCATATGAAATTGATTAAATTTTAGTTTCAATTGAGTGCAGGTCAATATATCAATTTGAGAAATACCGACAGAGTCAAAGAATGGAGACTAATATGTGACCTAATGTGTCTCGATTAATGTACTTGAAGCACGTGACTTTTATGAAATTTAAGATTTTGTTTTACCCAAAAAATATTTAGTTATACTTATTTTTTTCATAAACAAACTGCATTTAAGAATTCAAGCTTGTATAAAAATTAAAATTTTGCTAAAAAATGGCGCTTTGATTAAGAAAATGGTGATCACTAACGGCACACCTGTCAAAGTGCCAAGGTACTTAGGTTCCGCGGAACCCAGATCGATTTCAGGTGTCGTTACCTTTATCAGACCTTGGTTAATTTTTCTGAAGTCTATCACTGAAAAGTTCATGTTACTCTAGTACGTCATTTATGCAAACAAATAAATAACAAAATCTAAGCTTTAATGAATCATATTTTTCTAAAAATATAATGCTATTTAATAGAAAAGAAATAAGACATAAAATATGGTAACTAATTTTACGAGCTTTATAGGAAAGCTATATTCTAAGATACTTCATATAATCGTAATCTACATTTATATTCAAAAAAAATAATAATTAAATCAACCTTAAATTATAAATTTATCTCAATCAAAAGACTTTGCCCACACAATCTTATCGTAATAGAAATTTGTCGATTATTCTCGACTTTTAAATATGTAAAATAATGTAGTTGGGGGACAAATTTACACTTATGGATACTCTATTTTTAATTATAAGAAGGGAATAACATTTTAGATATATATGAAATTAACACGAAATTCATTAGAGTCTCTCAATAAAAACGAGTACTTGTTTCGTGCTAGGATTATTTCTAAAGAATCTAAGTTATTTATTTATGTTTTGGCACTGAGACTAAAAAAATCATTTACTGGAAAAGAAGAGACGAGAATGATAAAATACCAATAAGCATTACTACCATCATAAAAATGCAATTTTTCCTTCGTATATATAGTTTGGCGCTATCTCGTTTACCTATCTTCATGAAACGTCCTTTTTTTATTTTAGAGAGGTGAAAAGACAATTCAATAAAAATTAAAAAGTTCTATGCAAAATTTTGCAAAGAACAGATTTAGCCAAACAAGGTGGGTCCACATAAAAAAATAGTTCATTTGATAGTTAATAATTGTAAATCAATATTAAAATCATTTGATCACTAAGCCAAACTAAAAATATGTAGTTTGAAGTTCTCGGGGGGAAAAAAAGGCTGCCTCACCGCTTAAAATTCTGAATAAGGTTATTTATTTTCAGACCTTCCTTGATTCCAGTTTACAAATGATTCAAGGTAATACATAAATAGATAAGTATACAAAATACTTAATTTTTATATTTGTTTCACTTTAATCCAAGAAAAAAAATTGGGGGAAATTTATGACGATATATTTTTGGAAATTAAGTTCATTAGTGGTAAAAGAAGGTATATTTTATTTCAATCCAATAAAAAATTTCAAGAGAAATTTATTACGACTTATGTTTGAAAATTAAGTTCGTTTCTAATGAAAGCAGACATAAAAAAGAAAAAACAAGTTAATTTTTGAAAAGTGGTCAGGTACGGTATTTATAGGGTATAGAAAACAGTAGCCTCTTGGATAGCTAATATTTGTTGGCAGAGCTTCATTCATATAATATCCATTTAATAATTTTCATTCTGCATTAGTTGCTATACTAAAGAGAAAGGGGAAAGCTAATTCGAGATCGATATCTTAAAACAAAATTTGTAAGGATTAAATATTTATTAGTGTCGTAATTGGAAGAAACATGAGAGCTATTTATTGTTTTTTAAATTCGAAACACGGTAGCGGTTCTAGGAAAATAGGCCTCGAACCCTCGATGCGACTAAAACATCACTAGCCACAAAATAGCGAGCATAACCATTCGGCTACTCCATACGCTGTTTCAAAGCAATAAAATAATGTTTCCGTTCTTGAGAAATGTATTAGCCATGTAAAATTGTTCACATATTTAAGAACCAGAAAAAAATTAATGCAATAAATTTTTTCTCTGTATTCTTCCTTTAATCATAAAAACTCGATATATTTTAATCTGATTCCTACAAATGGAGTTTTGAAAAAATAGTAATAAATGGTTACGCGCATAATTTATGTAGATGTGCATTCAGTTTTATCATAAAAATTTGAACAATATTCCTTTAGTTATTATAATACAATTTAAAAAAACAACAACAAATTTCTTCTTTATCTCTCTCTAAATAGCGTATCTAAAATATCTATTGTTCATTTTAATAATTAATAAAGTAATTTGTATAGTGTGTGTTTTTTTTAAATACTCAGTAAAAATAGCGTAAAAAACGAAGGATTACATCTATTTTTAAGAAATCGTGAATGAAGCTTACTTTTTAAACACTGTGAAATACCACATAGATATCTGTATAGCAAGCTAGACAAACTTTCAACGGATATTACGCAACTAGGGGGATCCTAAGAAATTCCCAGAAATCGGCCGACTTCCCCTCGAAGGGTTGTAAATCTCCTTTTGTCAACGTGTCTTTACCATGTATCCTTGCGCATTGAGGCGGGACTTTTAATATTGTTTCCCCTCTTTTCATGCTTAGTTTGCTGACTCAACAAATTACAAGCAGGGAAATAAATAAATTTTTTTAAAAAAATATGCATTTGAAAGAGCGTAAGAAAATGAAGGCTTCTGTGGAATTACTTTTTTTTTTCCGATTATTCAAAGTATTTTTATGATCAATTTAGTGCGCCGGATGCGAGTTTTCAGATCTTTGATAAAAACTTAAAAATACTTGCAAAAATCAGAAAAAAAAAGTAATTCCACAGAAGCCTTCATTTTTTAATGCTCTTTAAAATGCACTTTATTCCATGCAGTTAAAATAAATATTCTAGATGTGAGACTTTAAGTACGTAACTCCATAGGATTAACATTAGGTGGGGAAATTCGTGGTGGCGTGTCGACGGGAGCCTTAATATCCGAAAAAATAAACGTATGTAAAGAAATTATGTATTTTTTCATACAACAAAAAGCATTTGCAGTTCATTAAATTTGTGATTTTTTTTTTTTTATTACTATTAATTTTGAAAGGAAGCTCAAACTGAGATAAAGGTTAAATTTGGATTCGTTTTTAGGAAGAATCTGGCCTCCGGTGATTTATACTCTTCGGCTTGCCAATAGCTCCATACTCTTCGGTTTCTTAAAAATTTGTCTAACTATATCGATGAACTTTTGTGTTTAAGTTATAAAAAGAAGGTGCATTGATATACCAGGCTGTCCCGTTCAAAAGTATCGTATTTGATTGCGACAGTGCACCAAATCATATGTACGTAAAAAAAATGTGAAAGAGTAACTCACCAAATTTCATATAAAAAAAAATCAATACTCTTTTACTCGATGGCACGGCGGATATCCAGGCAATAATCAACATCAAGTCAAACGTAATGTAGAATTGCAGGTTTTATTGATGATATTGCTGCTGCAATTCTGGTTTTCAGCTCATTCACACAATTAATTTTTATGGCAAAATCTTTATTTTTGATATACCCAAATAAATAATTAAAGCGGAGTAATGTCAGGTGAACGAGAAGGCGATACTACGTCATCAAGTCCAAACCACCTGTTTGAGAAATTCGCATTTAATGCTTCCCTGACATATAAATTCCAATTAAGGTGGATTGGATGGATGGTTAAAATTTCTGACACTAAATCCTCTTCGGATATATCGAGCCGATTACAACGTCAATAGGTTAAAAAAATTTGATTTTTGATTAAAGCAATTTAAAACTGAAACAGAAGATAGAGAGCAAAATAAAGTTTAATAAAATTACATGTATGAGATAATATCAATGTCATGTAGGAAATTAAAAAAATATTTGTTTAGAGGTATTCCGCAACCAAGTCAGTTAAAGAAAGAATAAATGAATTAAAATGTTTGAAACGAAAAGAGTTAAAAACAGAACATTCAGTTAAAATGTATCGCACAGTCAGAGGACCAACACAATGATTTCATATAAGGAAATCCTCTCCCAGAAAGAGATATTTATGTATAAATCTCGTGTGTCCGATACGTAAATGTGTTATATTAACATCAAGCCTTTTACATTGACAGAAAAAGAGTTTCGCCACATTTACTCCTTTTTAGAAGGAAGCAGCACCCCTATGTAATCCAGTCTGGCTCCTTGTAACAGGTCTCGTTGAAAATTTAGGCACCCTCTTTTCATTCATTTGATCACTTGGATCAAGATAGGTTTTTAACCTCAGAACATTTATAATCTCTTTTGAACTTCGTCGTCTATGATTCTCTTCCATATTGCGTACTTAATAAGCTTAATCGGATAATCGTCGAGTTATTCTAAGCGGTCCAAAATAATGTCTTAAGAGCTTCTGGGACAGTAAAACCTTTCGAACGGGTGCAAACACCCATACTAAATCTACTAAGTTGCAGATGACTGGTAAATGCCTATGATTATATATACGCTTATCATTTGCCTGAGTTTCGAGGATGTAGAGTTTTGCTAACTTTTTTTCATCTTCTTCAGTCCAGCTGATAAGATGTTGTACGTGATTGTCATGTGTTTCTGTATTGCTCGGGAGAATTACGTCAAGGGGTCTGGATATCTCTTCCATAAATAAGAAAGAATTGATTGAATCTCATCGTATCTTGTTTTGCTGAATTATTAGCGAAAGTCACAAAGGATAGAATACTCTCCCAATTCCTTTATTTGACATCTACATACATGGACAGCATGTCCGCTAATGTTCTGTTAAATATTTCTGTCAAACCATTGATTTGTGGACGATAGGCAGTCGCCAGAAGACGCGAAGTCTGGCACAACAGATTAATATCTTTCACAAAAATTAATAAGGACGAACGTCCTCGATCACTTATCATTTCCCTGGGAGGACTATGCTTCAGTATGATTCCTTCGACAATGAAGTTAGTAACTTGGATGGCCTAGGTAGTCGGAAATGCTTTTGTAACTGTGAACTCGTCAGGTAATCTATACAAAGGATGATTCCCCTATTTCTGTTTCGTGTAATGGGAAAGCGTCCTAGTAAATCATTTCAAAATTACGGTACGTCAGGCGGCTATATGAGGTGAAACTGATCTGCGGAAAGTTGAGGAGGAAATTTCCGTCTTTGACATTCTCTGCAGTGCAACACAAATCGGCGAATGCTGTCATAAAGTCCTGGTCAATAATATTTTCTTCTTATTCGGTCATACTTCTTAGCAAATCCGAAATAGCCGGCAATTGGCACATCGTGAAGAACTTTTAGAAGATCTGGTCGAAGTTGTTTTGGTACGACCAAGAACCATTGCTGTCCCAAAGGATCATAGTTCCTTTTGTACAAACGCCGTCTCTCATGTTATAGCTTCGATATTCGTTATGTTTCTTAAGGATTTTAATTATAAATTTCAATTGGTTATCTTTCGATTGCTCTTTTCTGTAATCTATAATTGACGTTAGAAAGAAATTTCGCTTTCTGCTTTGGAGAAAGGTTTTCTTTACAGGCATCAGAATGTTTGCGACTACTCATAGACGATTATATCGTACTCTTGCAACAACAGGGCCCATCTAGCAAGTCTTCCAGGTGAATCCTTTACATTGATGAGCTAAAATAAAGAATGGTGATCAGTTATGACTGTAAGGTATTTTGAAATATATAAGGTATAAATTTATTAATTGCCCAGTTGACAGCAAGTCACTCCTTTTCAATTGTTGAGTAATTTCTTTCAGCCGCTGTTAAGGATATGGATGCACATGCTATTGGTCTTTCTCTTCCATCCTGGATTTGCAATAGTACTGCACCTCCACTAGCGTTTGAATATATGTATTTTTTTTTCCCCAGGTTTGGAAGATAATGTCCTAAAACAGGGTATCCAGTGAGCAATTTCTTCAGGGTTGAAAAATATTCTTTCAGCGAACTGTGTTCTATGAAAACTTAATATTTTTCTTCAATAAATCATGCAGAGGTTTTACGATATCGGCAAAATTCCTAATAAATCGCCGGTAATACGAGCACATACCCAGAAAGCTGTAGACATCTGAAATATTAACAGAAACAAGAAACCTTGTTTTTTCAGGATCTGGATAGATTCCATGTTCATCAAATAAATGACCCAATATTGACAGCTTCTTTCTTCCAAAAAAGCATTTGCTTGAATTTATCGAAGTCCTACCTCTTGGATACATTTCAAAATCTTCCTCAAGCGTATTTGGTGTTCTTAAAAATTCGATTCATATACAGTGATGTCATCTAGATAGCAAAGACAAATATCCCATTTGAGTCCTAGAAGAACTTTGTCTATCATCCATTAAAACATACCTGGATCAATACATAACCCAAATGGTATGACTTTAAATTCATAGACTATCAGGAGTCACAAAGACCCTTTTTTCTCTGTTTTTCCATCAAGTTCTATCTGCTAATAACCTGACTTTAAGTCCATCTTTGAGAAAATTCTTGCATGAACTAGTCAGTCCAAAGCATCATTAATGTGTGGTAGAGGATAAAAGCATTTCTTAGTAATCTTGTTCGGTTTCTTATAATCAACGCAAAAGCGTCATTCACCATTTTTCTTCTTCACGAGGACTATGAGAGTGACCATGGACTATCTGACCGTCGTATGAAGTTTTCCTTTATCATTCGTTGCACTTCGTCTTCTATCCCATGTCTCTCACTGGCTGAAATACGTCAAGGTCTTTGCTTGATCGAAGTACAGCACTATCGCCTGCGTCGATCTTATGTTTTACTGTAGCGCGCCTAAACTTCCTGTTGAAGTCAAATACGCCGCTAAATTCTTCAAGCAAATTCAGTAGCTCATTTTTCTGAGTAGTTGTGAGCTCAGTATCTAGCATGTCACTCAATTTTTCTCGAGTTACTTGCTTTCTGGGCTGATGTTTCCAAAAATCTTCTCTTCTCTTATCATGCAACGAACACACGGAATCGTTAATTATCGTTGATAAACTGGTTGTTTCCATATCCCTCGGTCTCATTTCAGTTCATTGTGCCCACACTTTACAACAGCCGTTTTCAATGTCAATAATCGAGGCTTGTACAAATGGCTTTTTTTCGTGCATTAAAATTTTATTGCCAGTTATCATAGCCTGATCTATCACTTCATTTTGCTGACTAAGAGCATATATTTGCTTCTCTGAATAGGCTTCGATTAGGTAATCTCTAGCAGTGGCAAACACGGAGGAATTCGATTCGTTCGACTCAGTGTTCTCTGGAAGGATTTCGGTGAGTCGTAGCTCTTCGTTTTTCCAGTCTGTAGAACGGGAAAAAAAAATTCCATCCAAGAATCATTTGATGTCTGCATTGGGAAAACACGAGAAACTCAAACGACCTTATGGTCCCATTCAGATCTACTATCAATGCGCCTGGAAGCTGCTACAGTTTTTTTGCATACAGTTTTTAGAATAGTCGTATTTTCGGTAAACATTGTAACATTTAACTTTCTGCGTAGTTCTTCCGATATAACGAAATAATCGGTACCTGAATCAACTGGGGCTTTTTAAACATTGTAACATAGGTCATGTTCTTTTCCATTCTAGTTGAATTATGCGTCGAAGGATTTTTTTTCAGTTGCAGCCACACCTCCAGAAAAGGGCGTCTAGTTTAGTATTCCTCAGTGGATCAACGTAGGGAACGGATAAGGTGGTTTGCGATAATAAATGCGGACGACTGAAAGGGCGGCGGAGGTATGAAGGGCTGTTTCTTTAACTGGATGGAGTAGGCCAAGCTTAGTCATTGTCAAAGCTTTGCTAGGATTTATTGTCCCTATCTCGAGCATTGGACACTCTAGCGACTGTTGCTTCTGTTAATACTAGGCGTCTTTCTCTACGTCTAGGCTGTTGTCTAACTGGAACTTGGTAATGGGAACAGGTATTGCGTCTTGGGTAAGTGACAAGAGCGAGTGCTTCCACGACTAACAAAGTCATACGGAGATACGGATTTGTCATCCGTATACTGCATTTCCGGTAGGATCTTTTGAAGCTCTTCCTTAACAATGCTACGTACTAGGGATTGAAGATTAATCATGTCTGTATTGGCTGATACAGTAAAAACATTAGATAGCTTCTGAAATTTAGATCGGGTGATGCGTCAGAACGAGCGTTAATCATTTAACTGTTTTACGAAAACCAGGGAAATGCTCTAGCAGCTCTTCGTGCATTTCGAAATAGAACAAAGTGGCGTCGTGGCCAAATGTCTCCACAAGGCGTGGGAGACATATAGTTTTAGTTTTTAATTAACGTCTCACTAGAAGCAACGCAAGGGCTACTGGCGACGGACATCGTAATTTTGAACCTCGGTCAAGTGACGTGAAAGCCCCCCCTCCCACCTTTCCTAACTTCCACAGCGCACCAACGTAAGGACTTTGCACCCCGATAGATTGAACGTGCAACATCCAAAGCAGTGGAGGAGTTTAAAAGACTGTGCCGAAAGGCAGATGAAACTTTTAAAAAACATGTACAAGACATCTCAATAAACTTCTTTGCTTCACTACAAAACAATAGCAACCCTAATATGCAAAACCTCGAAATATACCAGCCAAATGAAAGAACCAAAAGACCCAGAAAAATTCTCATCGAATCTTATGAACCACCATAACTCTAAAATACATATTTCAATCTATCCTTCACTAAAATAAATTTATCATTTTTTCATAATCAACTTCTTAAATTATTATTTTATCCTCCCATTCCTTCAAAACTCCATTACAGAACATGCCGCCCCCCACCTCCATATAGCCATACTCCAGGACAGCCAATAGAAATTGAAGATATCACCTTTCCTCACTTCCAAATCCAAAATCTCCAAATTTCCAGCAATTCCTCCCACCCTCCCCGGCCTACAGAATTCATGCATCCTGGTCTCCAAGCAATTACCACTCATTCCAACGAAACCACCATCACATCCAGTCGACACCGCAAGATACGGGTTTAAAGGCGGCTGCGCCGCCTAGATGCCCGTTGAACAGTCTCAACAGACACAGCACCACCTGTTGGCTAAAATTGCAACTGTTTTTCATGGTTTTCATTCAGCGCATCACTTGTATTACATGCTAGTGAAATTGATACATTGGGAGCCGTAAAACCAGCTCTAGAGCCTTCCGAATAGGCGATCTATAAAAATGAAAACCTTTCACACGGATTCAGTTATACTTAATTTTCTGAAATAATTCATTTTATTTCTTACATATTTATGCACAAATGTAGGGTTAGAACATCTCTATATAAAATTTATCAACGAACACATTTTATTCAATAAAAGGAAAATACAAACAAAGTAAAACAAAGAAGAAACCGTAGTTTTTGAGAGCTGAGTATATGTGATCTATTTTATTTTCAACCTCTCTTTCATTAGAGTTCAGAGAAGTAAAAAGGGAGAATTAATGA
>BMAW01076085.1:368618-401432 GCA_019974015.1 Nephila pilipes
GGGGGGGGGGAGGATTACAACCCGCCTTATCACCCCATGGCTACGCCACAGATCGTATGACATATTGCAGTCTTCTTTGAATCAAGAACCTTAGCTCCTTTGATTCGAACATTCCCCGATATTTTTTTCTGTAGGGATATTTTAAGAACAAAGTTATTGATTATAATCCCAAAACTATGGATTAGCAAACTGTAATTACCAGAAGTCACTCCAAGCGACTTAATACGTGTTTTTCAAAATATGCGCTAAAGAGTTCAGCTTTAACTCCAAGAAAGGGGCGGATATTTTAAACATTTGTAGTAAATGTAAGCTAATTGATGTAATTTTTTTTTTTATTTTTGTATAATAAATTCATGAATCATCACTACAGGAACTTTTTCGGTTACCTGATAGTTTTTAAATATGCGATAGTTTACAGAAAATGAAGTATATACTAGGTGATTGTAACTATTCAAAGCACTCTGTAGCTGTAACTATAAAATGCGGATTGATTTGCAAATTAGGAGATAGACAATTCAAAGAATGCACTTAAGAAAAGTTCAAAAAATTTCCGCTGGGAGGAGTCAAAATACTTGAAATGACATATAATACATAACTGTGGGCTACTTTAACATTTTCAAGTATTATGGTATGTAAACCCCCTCCCCCGATTTTGAAGAATTAGGACAGTACTAGGAACGATAATTGTGGCCCTGCAAGAGAAGAAAACAACCTGATTTGCAAAGCAAATGAACAGTGCGCGAGTTTAAGGTATAGATCGAGTGAGTAGCATTTTTTTTCATTTACGACGGTTATTAGTTAACCAGAACGAGCGTTAATCATTTAACTGTTTTACGAAAACCAGGGAAATGCTGTAGCAGCTCTTCGTGCATTTCGATATAGAACAAAGTGGCGTCAAGGCCAAATGTCTCCACAAGGCGTGGGAGACATATAGTTTTAGTTTTTTACTAACGTCTCACTAGAAGCAACGCAAGGGCTACTGGCGACGGACATCGTAATTTTGAACCTCGGTCAAGTGACGTGAAAGCCCCCTCCCCATTCCTAACTTCCACAGCGCGCCAACAGGAGGACTTTGGACCCTGGTAGATTGAACGTGCAACACCCAAAGCAGCGGAGGAGCTTAAAAGACTGTGTCGAAAGGCAGAGGATCTCTGATCTAAAGGACAGAGTACTACGTTTAACATCCGCTCAATTACACACGTAATCTGCGTGGTAGAAACCCGATTTCAGAAGGAAATGCGGAATTGAAAATAATGCAGGTTTCATTGAACTTGTGTAATGCTGTTTTTGTGTATTGTCACTACAGAGAGACAAGTTTTTATTTTTGTTTGTTGACGCTGATTGCATCATCATATGCCATAACCTTTCTCTTTTTTTTCTCTCTGTATTAGTTGCAGTTATAGATCCGGTTCTCCAACAATCTGAAATGGCTAATTTTAATTTTATCAATGAAAAACGTTATCCTCGATTTATTTAACAAATTTTGGAGGGGGAAAAAATCATCTCCGATACGACACAGCACCACCTATTGGCTAAAATTGCAACCGTTTTTCATACAGCGCATCACTTGTATTACATGCTAGTGAAATTGATACATTGGGAGCCGTAAAACCGGCTCTAGAGCCTTCCGAATAGGCGATCTATAAAAATGAAAACCTTTCACACGGATTCAGTTATACTTAATTTTCTGAAATAATTCATTTTATTTCTTACATATTTATGCACAAATGTAGGGTTAGAACATCTCTATATAAAATTTATCAACGAACACATTTTATTCAATAAAAGGAAAATACAAACAAAGTAAAACAAAGAAGAAACCGTAGTTTTTGAGAGCTGAGTATATGTGATCTATTTTATTTTCAGCCTCTCTTTCATTAGAGTTCAGAGAAGTAAAAAGGGAGAATTAATGAAAATTTTTACAGAGTTAATATTAATGCATGTGTTTTATGCCATAATAATTTTTAAACTGCAAAAGTGGTACATAATAAATGCTTTACTCTTAAGACGAAATTTTAAAAAGATATATTAAATTTATAAAATAAGCATGCTTTTCTTTACTCTGCATAATATTAAGAGTTTTCAAATATTATTAATAAATTATGAACTGATGTAAGGAACTGAAAATTAAAAAAGGGCGACTTACGTTTCGTAAAATAATTCTTAAGTATATCTACTAAATAAAGATATTCAAGCATGTTTGAATTGACAACATTAATATTTCTAATAACAAATACAATTTTCAGATACGAGCAAAAGGAATCAGTGGGAAAAGCTGAAAAAAATTACCTATAGAGAAAGACGAGTAGAACAGTATATTATTTTGAAAATTAAGCATAACTAGACACATTCTGCAACTATTATAGCTACAGTCATTTTTAAATTAAAACTATGGCAGATATATGACTTAAATTTAAAAAAAGTTAATGAGTTTCATGAATCCTATTCCGTATATCAAAATTGGCACAATATATAGAGAAAAAAAAGTTTTAAAAAGAAAATATTCCAACTTAGTACCTACAAAAAATCTATTTTTCAAATTTGTTTGGGGGAAAAAAAAGTGTGGAATGTTGGGATCATTTTAAAGCTAACTGCGTCGAAATCCGACAATTATTTTGCCTTGTGCAGTAAAAAATGTAAATGATAAAAGCGAATTTTTCATAAAATGGAATGTAAACATATCGCTTTTCTTAATTTCTTATTTTCACACTTTCCAACAGGTTTAAAAAAAAAGTTTTGCATGTAGAGTTTTAAAATTCTAAATCGTTGTTGTACTTTTGGATCTTTATTCTGTGAACCTCAGTTTTATTAATGGGATGATCAGATTTGTTTTATAGCATGATTTAAAAAAAAAGTTACTAGTTTTAGATTTCATGACATATTTAAAATTTTCATTTTTTTTAAATGTGAGATAAATTTAAAATTTGAGGTTGGCAGAATAAGGGCATCATTTAGCTTTATTATGGTATAAGAATGATGGTTCTACCATACATCTTTCAAATGTTATCTTGTGGGTAACAGAGGGCAAGCTAATTTATTTTTTAAATTTATGCATGCATATTTTCCGTTGTTTAAAAAAATTATTAATTTAATAGCAAAATTTGATGCAGTACTTTATTATACAAACTGGGAAAGATTCATATTAAAATGAGCAACAATTATTAATTGAAAATGTGATTCAAAACGTACTATTGATTTTGAAAAAAACTGAGTCCCCTTAGAAAAATTACAATAAGCCTAGCTTTCCATGCAGCATATCTGCATTGAGAATAATACAGCCTAATTTAAAACAATATTTCTCTCCCTACATACATATAATGTAACAGCTGTAATGAAAATTTCATACAAGAACAGTTCCAAAACAGATTGATATGAGAGATATTTTCTTCTGCCAGAAAAAAATTTACCTCATTAAATGCAACATTAAATATAATAAAATGTATATCATCCAAAAATATTATTAAGACTTTAAAGCTGGCGGATGTGGAAGTTAGGAGGGGTCCTGCCAGCTCAGGAGTCGTCCTCGTCACTTGACAGAGGCTCCATATTGTGAAGTCCATAACCAAAAGTCCTTGTGTTGCTTCTAGTGAGCCACGTTAAAAATACCAACAAACAAACCAATACTTTAAAATTTTCCTTTTAAATAATAAATTTCCAAAAAAAGCTTTTAAAATTACCTTAAAATTTATAAGAAACTTATGTGAAAAATTAATAATGATACAAAGAGATTTTTGAAGGGTTCATATAAAAATAACATACGTTTCTATCCGTAATGTCTCAAATTTCCCAATACTTAAAAAATTGTGAAGTATATAACTGAATATTACTGGAACGAGGCATTAAAAATTTTACAACATGTTATCTTTATAATTAATTTTAATAAGGGATGTACAATACAATCAAGAAAAAATTATTTTTACAATATTACAGTCAGTTTACAATTCTTTGGTTCACTTCATAACTCTACAATTTAAGAAATATTGCAATTGGCTATATTATATGCTAATATTGCCATTGATAAATGATGACACCTTTTTTTTGAGTCACATTCTTACTAGTTAAAGTTACTAAAATTATGCCAAGTGTACAACTGAATATTGTTGAAATAAGCTATTAAACGCCTCACAGCAATGACATCTTTATAAACAATTTTAATGAGAAAATGGTTACATAAGCATTCAGTACAATACACTCAATGAACAGTACCTTTCACAACATTAGCATAATTTACAGCAATGCACGGTTTAAAAGAAAATATCACGTTCAAAGGAATGTTGGACTCAGCAATATTAGCTACACGTTCTTATTTTAAGATCAGAATTTTTAGACACAATATAATAGTGGTTTTAAAAACAATTTTAAGTGACACTAAAAAATGTTTTCACTGGAATGTTTAGTAGAAAAGCACTTTTTTTTTAAACAATTTATGACATTGAAAATTAAAAGAACAAAAAAAAAAAAAAAATTTAAAAAATAATTTAACATCAAAACATAGATACTAAGCAATTGAAATATATATATAACTTTTTCACCAAAAGAGTAATTTATGATTTAGAAGAAAAGAATTTAAACAATTTAACTAAATTAAGAAACTAAATATATAGCAAGAATAAAAAAATTAACTTTCTTGTCAGGGATAAAATATTCTGTATACAAGAAACAGCACCCCAACAAATTGCTGAGTCAGATATTTTTTTTCCCATTAGGAACACATTTACCTCACAAAAAAAATAAATATTAAATATGATCTGTATCTCTTCAAAAATACTATTCAAGACTTTAAAATATTCCTTTTAAATTATAAATTTCACAATCAAGCTTTTTATGTATCTTAAAATGAATAAAAAGTTTATGTAAAAAATACGTAATGATAGAAACAGATTTTCGAAAGGTTTATATATAAAACTAAAATCAGTTTTATCCTTAAATTCTAAGTTTCCACAATACTTCAAAATGCTAAACATATAACTGAATTTTACTGTAATGAGCCATTAAAATTTTAAAACAATATATATTCACCATTAATTTTAATAAGAAAGGTACAACCAATACACAGTTCTCTACACAATATTATATTCAGCTACATTATACGTCAATATTACCATAGTTAAATAACTTTTTTGATTCGCATTCTTACTAGTAAAAGTTAATAAAATTATACCAAGTGTACAACAGAATACTGTTGAAATAAGCTATTAAACACTTCACAACAATGACATCTTTATAAACAATGTTAATGAGAAAATGGTCACATAAACATTAAATCTAATACACTCAATAAACAGTACCTTTCACAACATTACATTCTAATTTATAGCATGGCACTGTCTACTACATAATATTATGTTTAAAAAAATGTTGTATTCAGCAATATTAGTCACATAATCTTATATTAAGATCGAAATTTTAAGACACAATTTAATAGTGGTTTTAAAAACAATTTTAAGTAACAATAAAATGTTTCCATAAGAATATTTAGAAAGAAAAGCTTTTTTTTTAAACACATAATGACATTGAAAATTAAAAGAACAAAATATTAGTAGTCAATGTCAATTTATGACTTTTTATGAAGAAACTTTTTTTTAAAATAACTTAACAACCTAGATACACGCACAGAGAGGTCTAATTAGAGTAACTCACTCAATAGCTATTTTGATATTTGACTTTGGTACTTTAGAAAATATGGCAGATGGAACTGCAGCATTAGGATTGAAATTACATTTTAGTTGAGTTTTCTCTCTTTTGTAGAATAAGGAAATCAAATTCTTCTGTCACGTAGATCCATTCTGTACAAGATAAACTCCTTCCTGAAAAATTCATTCTTTATACGTATATCAGGCATCACATTTCTGCGTAACCAATCGCAATTTTTTAAAATATACTCCAGATGACGGTGGATATTCGTGTCGTCCACATAGATTCCTGGATTAAGAGGTATCTTTCGGCCAAGTGTAAGTAACATCTTTTTTACATGCTTATGTCTTTCTTCCGCTTTACGAAACGACAGATCGAAGTCCCTACAAAACCTTTTCAAACTGAAAATCGGAACATGACACATCGATACGTAGCAAAAATACGCGCAAGCTATTATGATGCCTTTAAGAGGCCTGTCAGCTGTAACCCAACAAGAATGAGCTAATTTTACTAAATCTAATGTTCTACTTATAAATTCTTCATTAGTTCCATGAAAATTAGGATGTTTTGCACATTTATCAATTGGGGTAATTACTTTTCGTACAGATGACTCTAAATGTTTGGCAGCATTAGAAATTCTAGGATCATCCGAGAAATTATGATATTGATAGATTGGCACAGAATCGTCAAGATAGCTGCAGTAAAGTTTTACAAAGCCGAAAAACTGAACAAGGTCTCTTCTGCTACAATTAGCTTTGAGGCGCATTTCGCCTATGGATACAAACTCACCTTGACTCTTTAGTGTGTGGACTAAGCATGCCACGCCAAGGACACGTACATGGCGTTCTCTTACAAAATACTTCTTTAAATGAATGTTTTCATATAATGTGGAGATTTCTTGTTCCAGACCCGGGCCTAACATTTTTAATGTATATATACCCCTCAAAATGTCCATTCCATGCATAAAGCTTGGATCCGATGTTCTAATTCTTTCTCTTCTTTCTTCAGTATCATCATCAGGACGCACAAAAAGTGGTTCCTATAAAGATATCAAGGTTAGATTCTCAAATTTCAATTTAATTACATATGAAAATGTAAATGAGAAATTGAGACCGCGAAAATGCTCTCTAAAATAACAATAAAATCCTTTTTTCCCCAGGTAAAACTACATGTATTTTAGTCAATATATACTCTCAAAAATAACAAAAAAGTATTTTGAAAAAACAAACTTTAATTAAAATTTAATTTTGAAAACATTCAGCGCACAAACTTGAGAGGTCCTTTTGTAAGTGATAGCAGCTACATCATACCGAGTGCGCCGAAAATTCCCATTCTGACGATTTGTAAAAAATTATCTTACAAAAATAACTAACTTTAAAACAATTAATTTTAAATAATGTGGTGAAAAAATCCCTTCTAACAAAGCATAGAAAAAATTTTGAACATACATTTAGAACAAATGTTGAAAATGTCAGCCTCTTTCTATGAGGCAAAAAATCGTTTGCACTTATTTTGAGAAAAGCATCCTGGGTGCGATTTCTTGTATTCTACGAGTAAGCCAAAGATTTCTGGTTTAAAAGAGGCCAAAGCTTTATTCAGCCCAGATTAATAGAATTGGCGGTTGAGAACTTGATGAGATTTTAAACACTAGCCTGCCATGCATTTCAAGAGACGATTAAATTACAGGGGTGGAGAATTATATGGGGAAGTAGCGAATCTCACACTGGATGAAGTGGTTATTTTCTACGCAGTAGGAGTATAAGCTGCACCAAGAGAAGTATATTATTTAAGGCAAAAAGTTATTTGTCTTGTTTCTTTACTATACTTTAGTAGTTATACAGGTTAAATTATGTTACACTACTACAATTGGGTTTGAATGCGTAAAATTTAAAACTAAAATTTGAAAGTCAGCTTTTTTTTTTCTTCGACAGGCGCTTTCTACAGAGAATCTAGTCAATTATGGATTTAATTGCATGGTATTTGTCAGAGATCACTAAAGTAAAAATACTTTCATCAATAACAGGAAAAATCAATACAGATATTTTAGAACTGTTCAGCAAACTCGAATAATCTCATTGGATGGATGAGTTTCAGAATCTTTTTACAGCAGACAGAATAAGAAGAAAAATTCTTAAAATCTTTATCTAATTTTGAAAGAATTTCGTCTTAATGAGAAAAATTCCCAAATAAATTTGGACATTTTTTTCTGTCATGGTACCTAACACAAAAGAGATTTCATTTGCAAATAGGGAACAAGTCGTTTATCTGCACCGAAATGGCAAAATGTTTTGTAAAATTTCAAGAGAGTTGAATATATAAATATATCATGATGCTTTGATTCATAATAGTTCTAAAAAGAAAAATAAGATTGCTGTGGTGGGTGGATAATATGCCAACATCAAAGAGACCAAGAAAATTGACTGAGAGAAAGACAGCAATTGGTGAAAAATGCTCTGAAAATTCCAACGAGAAGTGTTCAAATCCTGTTCTCAGGCACTGAATCAGCATCAGGAAAAACAGCCAATAGAAAAAAAATAATACAAATTTCAGAAGCTAATGGGGGGGGGGGAGAACTATCAGATTAAGACAAACCACAAGATTTCTTGAAAAAAAAAAGCAATTTTTTCCGACAAAATTTGAAATTTTCCAACCAAAACACATCCTTAAGATGTGGGGGGAGAAAATACTGCATTAGAACCTTAAAATATGTTGAAAACTACGAAACAATGGAGGAGGTAACATCATCGTCTGGGGCTGTATGGGTTACGAAGAGGTTGGAAAAATGCAAATTATTGGTGAGAAAATGATAACCTTGATATACTTAGACGTGTTACTCCATATTCTGAAAGACATTGCAAGGAAATTACGGTTGGAGTGCATTTTATTTTCCAACAAGACCAAAATCCTAACAAACTGCCATCAAAACCAAAGAGTGGTTTCTCTATAATGCTCACCTGGAGACTTGTAACTCTACCGCAGTCCCCAGACCTTAATCCAATCGAGCATTTGTGACATTTAAAAGCCTGAAAGAAGCTTTACATAATATATGGAACACCCTATCTCCAAATATAACAAAAGACCCCCTCCCCCCCCAAAAAAAAGATTTGGTTGAATCGATGCCAAGAAGTATGAATGTGGTAATTGCAACCAAAGAATTGCATACCAAGTATTGACTTTTAATTTATATTTGATGCAACATTCAAGACTGATGTTCTAATACTTTTTTGCAATCCAAATTTCATTTTTTTCCACCTGAAGATATTTTTAAGAATTTATTTGTTACAAAATATATTACATTAAAATATATAATATAAATTTACAAAGCAGATTTTGTTATTTTATTGCCTTAAAAACTACAAATTTTACATTGTTCTAATACTTCTTTGTCAATTGTATGTATAGGTGCTACCCAAAGTTCTAACCCTTGTAATTTCTTTTAGTAAATTTTGATTAAAATACTAAAAATATAGCAGTGAATAAAATCTTTTTTAAAATTTTACATCATTTTGCCTATTTTTGTGTTATTGAATTATAAAAATTTGTTATGTGACATAAATGATAACACATAATCTATATAATAAGTTTAGGTCCTTAAAATTATAAAATTCTAACAAATTTTCATATGCTCATCATACTATTTTCACAAGTTCGTAAACATGTTTTTATTTTCCACTTATACAATGTGTTCTTTTACACATTTCTTTTGCAAGAATTCTTCAGGAATGTATGTAATGTGTAAAAAATAGAAATTGAGAACACCTTCATTTTCTTATTAAAAAGGGAGAACTGTAAGAGCTTATAAAACGGTGAAACATTTCTTGACTCTAATTGTATGCTGAATAATATACCAAAATTTTTAAATATACTTTCTTTTTTTTTCCCATAGATAACATTGCTAGATGAATTTTCAAATTATTAAAACAATTTTTAATAAGCAATTTGGCTTTGCTTATCTGCCTTTTCAACTATCAAACAATGACTAAGTTCAATATTACTTGTATTTTTTACAAAAGCTTATCTTCCTGAGTTAAAAAAATTCAGCCTGTCTTATTAGTGCATCTATTTACATGCAAAAATATTTTTAAACAGGGAAAATAATCTTAGGGGAACCTGTGTTTACCAAGACAAACTCCATTCAAAAAGAAAAAGATCACTAAGGTACCTTCGAATTATGATTCAAGTACCTATGTCCCAGATGGGAAGCAGAAAGAAAAATGTGATAGCACAGAAAATCTGCAAGTTATGATAGTGACAGCCTTAAAAGATCAATTCAGTAAAGAATAAAAATTTGGAGAGAGTGAATCTTTTGTGCAATTAATTACATTATTGAAAAGTAAAGCACATTTGCTGGAAAATTTGTATAACTGCATAAACAATTTTTGTAAAATAATTCGATATTTTTCCAATTATGGAAAGTGGAAATCAAACCTTGTTAGTTGGTTATAACATCAAATGCATGGTTTCATGCAACCTTGTTTAACTATTATTTTAACTCGTGTTCTATCAGCTATTATCATTAACTGCTATTTATGAGCTCTATTTTGGAATAAATGACAAAAAATTAGGACTTGCCTACTATACAGAATAAAATGTTATAAAGTATTTTCAAAGGAATGGAAATCTGGTACTAAAAAAAGGGTTAATGACATACTGTAATATGAAAGCCTACAGCTAGAGATAGTAATTTTCTGCAGAATGATTCTACATTACAAAGGAAAATATTGGAGAAGAATCTGCTATTTTATGGAACTCAAAGAAAAGTTATAAAACTGATGAATTAAGAGCTAGCAAACTCAAACACTTCAAAGTTAACTAAGATTATAGTTTTATTGATCCAAAGACTGGTGTGCGAACATAAAAAGTTGAATACAGGACTTGGCTACGTAGCATAGTGAAAAAAAAAAAGAGGAAATGAATGCCATCACTTACAATTCACATTTGGACCAATTTATGTGGAGTCAGATTCACGATCAAGAGGGAAATTACACAAACTTTCATAGTCAACAGGATTTTACACAAATACTAAACTTTTTGAGAAGTCTCATTTTAACAAAATAAACCAAAATAGAACACCAAAAAAATGTATTCTTAAAAGAACATGGCCCTGGTATTTAGAGCTGGTTCCAACAACTCTGAAATTCAATAATATTGTATATTAAAGAGAGATGAGTATGAAACCAAATTCCAAAAACTACCTCCTTGGAGGTTTTCTTTACGTAAAGTACAAAATTTATCACCCAGACAAATCGACTAAGTTGTATTTCACTCGTAACTCTTTAACATTAACTTATTACACTACAGCAACTACATCAATATAATTTTATAAAGTTATTTGTGTGACTTAAATTATGGAATTGCAATATAAAATTAAAGGTAAAAATTCATGCATTTTTTTCTAAAATATTATTGAAGTAAAACACAATGTTCTGGAATTATCTAATATCGCACATCAAATTTGATGAATCAGTAAATGTTTCAAACTATTCAACATATTAGCAACAAAAGAAAAGACTACAGTTATTTATATAATTGTAGATTCCTGTTTAAAAAGGAAAACTAACTTTGATGTCAAATAAAAAAGAAAACAGAGCTATGCAGATATTTACACATAAAACTTGATACATGACAAAGATAGATAGTAAAATTACAATAGATATGATAATATAAAATAAATATTCTTTAATAACATCTTAATTCCAGTAGGCTACACATTAACCACAAAACATTGAAAATTAACTTTTTGTAGCATCCTGTAGCTTCATACGTAAATTAAATATATAAGTTGAGTTTTAGAATCGAGAAGGATTTGCGACATAATGCTTTTAGTGGAAACTTGATGTCTGGAATTAAATTTTTTTATTAGTTCATCGCTTTGAGAGGCAACAAAAGATTGAGAAATGAAATTTTGTTAGATTTCATAATAATATACAGGGTTATTCAAACTGAATCATCCAATTTCAAAGTGCTACAGTATCACAAATAAACAACAGGAAATGATACATAATACATGAATGCAAAGGGAAAATATAGAAGTTTTTTTTTTACGCGTGTTCGATATAACTTCCTTTTAATTACATGTATAATGTCAATTCCTGCCAAATAGGTTGTAAAGTATCAGTGGTAATGCATTGTACAGCAGCAGAAATCCGTTGTTTAAATTCAAATAAATTAGTGGGTAATGGTACTGCATACACTTCATTTTTTTACAACCTCCCAGCAGAAGAAATCGCATGGGATATCAGACAATTAAACAAGGGAATCGCATATTAGATAACTTAGATGGCCAACTGTGTAACAACCAGCCATCCGATCCACTGCAACTGATCCAACTGCAAGGTAGCTCAGTAAAAGCTTCTGAAACAGATTTCATGAAACAGCACACGAGGGTCATCTATTTTTCAGGACATATAAATTCTCCAAATTTTCTTTCAAAAATATGGAATTTTAAAATTTGATGATTCATTTTAAATACCCTATATAATGCTCTTGGGCAAGTCAGATACTTGTACTAATGTCACACTTAATTTTGTAAACATATCTTTTAAGTTAACTGAAGAACAATTATTTCAAAACCTACTGCATAACTCTGCTCGTATTAAGAATTAAGGCAACAATTTTATTCTTTCCATGCAACTTTTAGAGTTTTACTTACTTCTTGAGAATCCCCTAGTAATGTAAAATCACTAGAACTTTGATCCGGTGGTGCAATCTGAATAAAAATCAGAATTTAATATAGCAAAACAATTATTACCAATTAGCTAGTAAAATTACATTAGTTATGTTAATAAAATAAATAGTTAAAGTGATGTATCGGGTACAATCTGCTGTGAGGTTGATTAATTTGGCATTTTTAACATCAACAAACTGTGGATATGTATCCTATGACATCAAAAATCTACAATATACCAAAACCAAACAAATTCTAACAATGATAACTTAAAAATATTTAATAAGAATTTTAGTACATTAAAGAACATATTATAACATCACGTAATAAGATTGATCAGTAGTAAAACATACAGTACATGTGCAAAATCCTATGAAACTATGAAAGTTGGCACAATTCCAGCCAAACTAAGGTCAATATAATTTTCAATCCAATTACACCAATTCAATTATCATTTACCAACATTTATCTGTTTGTTCAGAGAAAATAGTCACCTGGATTCTACGCATATACCAAAAAATCTTATCTTTTCAGAATTTCAATTCCGCAGAAACAGGTAAAGGAGCAATCTTGAAATTTGATGAATCAAAATTTAGCAAGAGAAACTAACAGAGGTTATCTAGTGGAGGGATAGTGGTTTTGAGGAGGTGTGGAATGGGGATCTGGAAAGGTAGTATTAGTTGCAGTTCATGGCAGATCTCAAGACACTCTGGTTAACACAATTCAGGAAAAAAGGTAGAGCTAAGAACAATTTATTCAGATTACTGGAAGTCTCTGGGTCAAAAAGGTTATAATTATCTCATGTACACCAGTCTTCATTTCGTTGATCCTGAGACAAACTGCCATACAAATACAATAGAAGGTACTTGAAGACATATTAAGATCATACTCCCTCATTATAATAAGTAAGGGTTGCATATTTAAGAAATTGAGCAATTTGAAGGGAGTTGACTATTTTAATCAATTTTTAGAAAATATTAAGGACACTGGGAGGAGAAAAAAACAACACAAAACCTTTAAAAGGGACATTCCTAAGAAATTTTTTTGAAATGAAAAAATATTTTTCAAGTGCTTTTCCTTTATTTTTATATGACAATTTTTCATATATCTGGAGCTGCTTTTTTTTTTGAAGTTGCATTTTTTTCTCATCTATATATGAGTTAAAGGTTTCCATTATATTTAACTTTGCAATTAACTTAAATTTGATTTTTCTTCCAATATTTAAGTTTGAAAGAGAATTCCTGCCTTTCCTTTGATATGTAACTTGATTTGTAAAGAAAGGGAGAAGAGAAATAATTTTTTTTGTGACAATCTAGAGTTGAAATTTTTCTTTGCAACCCTGCATTTTCCTTGGCAATGAAAATCGATGCCAAAAATTCTACGATTTTTGAACCAGTCTTTATAACGAAGCTGCTCTGAAATTGGTCATTAGTCCTTAAATCACAGCATTGCAGTTTGAGCAAATGCATTTAGTGCTCTAAACAAAAATTTCTAGTAGCTTAACCTTACGATTTGAGTTTTCTTCGCCTTTTGGAAGGGCATCCTTTTTTCCTGAGCGTCGCTTCTTTCATTTCTTCAATGACTAGTTCGATTTTCTTTCAAACACTTTAATTTTTGGCTCCCGTTGCAGAAGTCAACTGCAAATTTAAACTTTGTTCTTTAGTAAACATTTTCTTTCACAAAAGCAATTGCAAGCAGTCACAATTGTTTCCTTCTAAGTACTTTTTCTATATTTTTGGTCAAATAGATCATGTAGCTATTGAATGCAGCTACATTCAACATGGGATAAAACCACTGGAGGCAAAACTTGGTGTTCCAGGCAACATTGTTAAGAAGCATGAACTCTGTCCACTGCATCCCACCCTCCGAGGTATGAATGAAAACTTTGTAATCTTGAGTTCTTTTAGGTACCCTGTATCTTTACTGATAACTGCATCATAGTAAAGCTCTAAATCAAAATATTTTTAAAATGCTATGGCACACAGGAAAGAAAAATCATATTTTTCATAGTTAATCAAGACATTTAGTCAGCTTGAACTAAACAGGAATTTGAGCTTTATTTCCCCCTAAAATCCCAACAAATGGACTTTTCAAACCTAATTCAATTCAAATATATCTCTCACATATGCCTGCCCACACTAAAAAATTTAAAAAACCCTGGAACTTTAGAATAGAGAACAAGTTACATGTATAAGTAATCCACAAAAAATAAACCTGCATTGCCAAAAATGATGTTCACCACAATGAAATCATTATCAATTATAAAAGTTGCCAAATTTGATATGTACCCAATACTTCACTCCACACACAGAGCCAAATATTCTTAGACAAAAAAATACCTTATTACAATTTTAATATCAGTAGATAGAAAATGAACAATAAAGCACTGAAAATAAAAATATCTTTTGCATGCCTCTTAAAGAAACATGTAGATTTTTTTTACTTACTTCAAAAGAACATACTATCGTTGTGACCTCGCTAGAACTTGGATATGATGAAGCCATCTGAATAAAAATCAGAATTTAATATAGCAAAACAATTATCATAAATTAAGTTACCAAAATTACATTAGTTTGAGTAATAAAATATTTCTCGATAAAAACATATCCAACATTAAATTGAATATCGGTCGATGGCAAATGAACAATAAAGCATTAAAAATAAATTTTATATTTACTTTAGATTTCTACTTACTCAAACTTTTACAGGGAGAAGTCATCTGAATAAAAATCGGAAAGTAAAATCTACTTCAGAATTAAATACAGCAAAATTAATGTTACAAATTTTTATCACCTAACAGGAAAATTATCCAATTTTTACTACTCAACAAAAACATTTACTAATAAATATTATTCATATACATGATGTATAAGAATCCTTTTATATTCTTCATAAGTAATTACTTCATTAAAAAATAATGTATAATTTTTAAAAATGTTTTAAGTGTCATTTTAATACAATAGGGGAAAATAGAATTTAATAAGTATACTTGATTACCAGCTCCTCTATTAATTTATATCGGACATTTCCAATCTTTATAATTCTGTAATAGTGAGTAAAACAGTGCGATTCTCAAAACTGTTTACAGATGTATGCCTTAGATGATAACTAAGATAACATGCACACCCATCATGAATGTTCTCAATGATCATTGCAGAAACTGCCAAATAGCCATCATTTAAATATCCAGCTAAAAAAATTTTATGAAAAATATTGTCTCTGTTTCAATACTCTAAAAAATTGTTATAATTGTGTTGATATTATTAATGTTAAAAAAAATGTTACTTAACAAAAGCAATTTGAATAACAAGACAATTTTTTCCAATAATAGATTATTTATCTCATGATATAAATATATTATGGAACACATATTGCTAAAAACTTTGGAATGGATCAGTAATGATGTTTTAAAAAATGATGGACATTTCTTAAAGAAAAATTAATGCCAACTGGATACAAAAAAATTTTTGAAACAGCTGATTAGCCATAACAGAATTAACTAATGCAAAAATTAACCAGAATAATTTACTTTTAATAAAGTTTTTTACATTAATTTCTGTAAAGTTGACATTTTTTAGACATATTTATCAAAAGTTTGACTGATAATAACCAAAAATAGAAAAGTTAGTCTTTTAGAACCAGCTGTTTTGAATTTTTCTCACCAACTTACCTCAGTCAATTAAAGATCAAAATGCATATATCTTAATAGAGAGATGTCACTTTTCCTAAATGATTTTTTTTGAGGTTTGATTTCTTATTTTTATAATTATATAACTAAAAAATATTCAATTTATAATAAAAATGAAAATAACTACCATGAACTTACATCTTTCACTGTAATTTAAATATTAAAACTTGTAGCTTTCGTACTTTAATATTAATGCTATAATTAATAAAACCATAAAGTAACATAGCAAAATCAGTACAATTATGCTAGAAAATTAAAACTGGAATAACAAATTTTTAAAATACTCTTACTTTTTTCAATGCAAAATATTTCCAAATAAATCTGAAATTATGTTATGTTTTTTGCTTTTTACATAATACTTAATTTTACCTGATGACCCTTCATGGTTTTTCTTAAAAAAATAATTAAATTTTTTCTGAATTATTCCTTCCTTAGAGGAAAAATTAACATGAATATCACATGTGCACAATTACAACTCTAGTCTCATGATAATGAATCTGCGGCCGATTTCATTAGTTGGTAGCACTGTTTTTATACAAAACAATAAAAGCAAACTAAATATCATACGTACTTTACCTCCAAAAACCACAGAACATGCCTGAAATACAATTATTGTGGATAACTAAAATATAGAAAATTCGGGTATTCCCCAATTTTTTAAATGTTAGTAAATCAAGTTTTTTCTTAACAGATGTGCACAGAAGATAAATAAGGTCCTACAGTTTCATGGTTACTTTATAGTTTAAATCTTGTGAGGAAGAATTTTATAGTGGCTAAAAGATACAAGCTAAATTTGGTGAACTTATTTAATGGAAATTCATATACATTTTATAGTGAATTACTAATACATAAGCCACATATTCTCTCATTCGCATTTTGTCTAGAATAAAGATCGTATGTTAGTTTTATTTGGGAATGCCACAGGAAAGGAGTGAATGTGTGAGCATTGCATTAGACAACTATTAAAGTTCAAAATGCTAGGTGTTTTTTATAAAGTGACAAATGGTATTTTTTTTTAATTACATTGCACATTTATTTATTTTATAATTGTATTGTTCTTCTGTGATAGCTTAGAAACTTACTGTGTACACTCATTTAATTATTCATTAAATAATGCATGAAAAGTATACTCAAAAAGGGTAAAATGAAGATGTTACACTTATGCATTGATAAAATTTTATTTTAAGAAAAGATTGCATATTTGGTTTGCAAAGAAACATTTACAATTTGTCTAGAAGAAAGATCCTATGTTGGTTTTATTTGGGAATGCCACAAAAGAGGAGTGAATGTGTGAACATTGTATTAGAAAATCTGTATACAAGAATAGTTTGTTTGACGAGAGGAAGTTCACTGAGTTACATATTTAGATGAAAGTGTATATATAGAAACAAAAGGTCATAAACAATTTCATTTCTTCAAATATTGATGTCTTGATGAGAAATATCATGGATTCGTAGAGTTTTTATAGAAACATTCATACAGATATGTGTCTATTTGAAAATAAAATATGCTTGGGGGATTCTTGTATGTGGCTATGATTCACACAAACTCCACTGAGGATTTGTGGACCTCCATAAAAAAAAATCGCTACATGGGACATGTAACTGTGAGAATCAATTATTAATATTACATTTCAGAGTTCATTTGGTGAAATTATAAAGCCAATATTCTTCATGAGTTGTTTGTCATCATTCTAGATGGAATAAAAAAATTAATCCACCTTCAGAATTGAAATCCCAAAAATGCAGTCTTTTCCCCCATCTTATTAAATAATACTTTAATTTGTTCCATAAATTACAAAAACATTACATGTTACGATTAATGATGTTTCATTAGACAATTATTAACGTAAATATGTTTGGTCTGGGTATTTTACAGATTTTTAACATCATACGAAACAACAAATTTCGATATTCACTAACTTGCACCTTATTCTTCAAAGAAAACATTTGTACTCAACTACTGCAAAAAAAAAAAAAATTGCGAGACCTGTTGATACAGACGCCCGGATTGGCGCCATTTTACTTTAATAGCCATGACACTTTTCATGTCAAATAATGTGAATCCCGATTGGCTTGATAGGTCTAAATGCCGCACATTAGTAGATGAATAAAAAAATAAATTGAATTTCGGCCGATATTGCATTTTGGCTGAAAGTAAAAGGGACTGATCAATGAGTCAAACGGTAGAATTAAGATAATTCTCAACAAAAAGCATTAAGTTGAATGTTCCATACATAAATACCAGCAACCATGTTTCAAAATTATTTCCATTAATTATCAGAATAATAACTTGCTATTACTGATGAGGAAGAATTTGTGCAAAAACAACAACAATTTTTACCACAATAGAAACACTACTTACTTCGAGCCAACAGGTTGTTCTCAACAGCGCTTGAAACAAGTTAAAGAACGTAGTGATAGGAAAATCCTTTAGTTAATAAAGGCTACATCACCAGGGGGCGCCTACACTGTGAGGGACAGGGAAAATTTCCTTAAGAAAACAGAGGGAAAATATAGTGGACAGTTGTTACAATTTCGGCACGTTTTGTTCATACAATTACTGTTTTCTATTTTGCTCATAATGGTTCTGAAATCACAGGACTCAAATTTAAGAAATGAATTACTGTTCTGAAATTTTGTCGGATGAAAAGTCCATGAAATGTTAGGAAAAAAAAGGTTCAAGCGTTTTCACATATATTTTTTTTTTCTGAATATATCTTTGTATGTTGTGAAAGTTAATAAATTTCTGGGTTTAATATTTCTCTTCATTGACCTCCCTATGCTATTTAAAATGTATTTAATTTTATAGGTACTTGAGGAATGTTTGCGGAAATTCTGTTACTTCATGATAATTTGGTATTACTTGTGGAATACAGTAAAAAAAGGAAATTCTGCCATTTCATGAGTATTTGGTAATATCAAAACTTATTTGCATTACATATATTTGTAAGTGTTAGTATTCTGTCTGGTTGTTTAATTGAGTGGAATGCGATATGCTCTTTTCAACAGCATCAAACTTACATAAACATGCAAGACTGATACTCAAAGCAGGGAATAAGGTAAGTATTAGTGAACTGTTAAAATGTTACGTATGCAGTGAAGAATTTTTGTTGGAAATAGATCATAGTGTAACATAGAATTCCAGATTAGCTAGAAATAATCTAATATTTCTTATACATAAAATTTTCTAGCACATATGCAATATATGTAATGTTCCATTTTATTATAGGCAATTCTAGATAATTGTGATGTAGAGTTACTGATTCACTAGAAAGCAACTGAAAATGCTTAATTTATTTATATTTTGAAATTTTTGGCAAATGTTCAATATATGTATGTACTTTTTTTATTGTAGGTTGTTTTAAATCCATATGCATTACAGAATTTCAGAAAAACTAGAAGAGGTATTTGTAATAGTAAATATTTTTGAAAAAATGAGTAACTTTAAAGATTAAGTTGGTGATGTACATAAATTTAAAGTATGAAATATGGAATAAGTTTCATTTTTTTTTTTTTTTTTTGCATAAGTTGATTTTGTTCTGAGGATATCCATTTATAGCGGTTCAACTGTGTTCACTTCTCTGTGGCTGCTACCTTAACATGGTAGAGAAGCTTAATTATCAGAAATTTTAAATGGTGTATCTAAAATCAGTCTTAAATTATTCATAACAAAATTTCAGTTGATGTAAAATAATTTAAGTACACATTCTGTATTTTGATATATTGCTCTTTATCTGTAGAAAAGAATATTTAATTTGAACTCTAGTATGTATTTTGTATAAACTTAGGTACATTTATAATTCAAATATTTTAAATTTTCTTCACATGATTCTGTCAAAAAAAACTTTCAATATAATTTCTATTGTATTATCCAGTTCTTTTTATTTGTCTCAAACTTCATGGTCATTATTAGCTACAAGTCTGAGTTTAGCATTTTTCTAACTTAATTATATAAATGTCAAATTATAAGAGGCTTACCAAAATGTAAACATATTTCTATAGTGAAATTAAAAGTAAAGTAAGTAATCTCAAAAAATTAACTTAATATAGGTTTATTTTATACTTCTGAATCATATAAAAGCAAGAACTGAGTCGAATGAATGAAATTGGATATAAATAAAAAAATTCTGAATAAAACTCTTGTTAGTCCAAGCTTCAAACCTGGTTTACAAAATGTTTTCATCAACTATTAATTATTTGATTTACTTTTATGTTATTTTTTACTCTAAATTTAAAATGCTTACTTTTATAATATTTGACAAAATTATTTTTGGAGTTATTTTAATTTCTTTCTTTTAAAGAAGTTCAACTGTAATTTTTTTTACATCTGAATGTTACACTATCATTTATAGCAGTGTCTGGATGGAGACAATCACTTATAATTTCCAGTTTTTTTGAGTAATAAAAAAATACAATCAACACACTAAACATCTATGTATATTTTTCTCAGAAGTACATTAGTTAATTTTCTGTGATAATTGATCATGTATTGACCTTCCATTCATCTCAGTCTTTATGAAGAGTCAATAATTATGTCATGTATGAAAGACTTTCTGAATCCTTTTTGTGATTTTAATGAATAATAGCTTATGATAGGGCCACATACTTTATTTACCCTTATTTAATGCTTTCAGTTAAACTTATGAATGAAACATTTGATTTCCTGAGTGAACACTTTCTTTTAAACCAGAATTTTTGAATATGTAAACTTGATTTTTGATTAAGCTTAGATGAAAAATAGTCTATATCTTAATATGTTGCTATTAATTATAATATAGAGCATTATTATTAACTTTTAAACATTATTATAGAAAATATTTCAATGATAGAAATATAGAAGACTGCAAGGTAATAAATTTTTATTCAAAAATAAATAATGTTGCTAAAATATATGTAAATATCTGGTACAGAACTTTCAAATGTGAAAATGTATGTATCTTTAACATATTTTAAAAGATGAGTAGTACAAACCAATGGTAGAAAATATTTGCTATTTTTAAACCACGTACAGAAATTTGAAGGGTTAGAACTCTAAACAAATATAGATTATATACACACCTGATATTTTTCAAGGTACTCTTTTAATTCATTTTTATTATAAAGATTGTGTTTCATTCAAATACTAGCTGATGTTTTCTATAAGGCTAGATGATTTATAATTTTAGTCTTTTAGAGAATATTTGTTAGTGATTTTTTTATAATACAACATTGTATTCATATAATTGTGGATGATAAATTGTAATTCTATGTGTATGTATTCAAGTTTTGTTTGAAATTTTTTTTTTTTTTTTTTTTTGTACATTACATGATTAATTATAGTTTATACATTGGAATAAACATTTAATACATTTTTCTGAACAATTCATGAAAACTTTTCAGGTTCATAACTTTAAAGATAAATAGAAAATTGAATGAGAAAATAAGTTATTTGGTAATAAAAATATACATATTTTTAATATCAAAGTTAACATAGTATTTTCAGTTACTGAAATCAGGTTGACAGATTTTACAATCAAGCACTCATAATTTGATATCTTATAAATATTATAAATATCTCATTTTTATGTAAAACCAATTGCACAGTTTGATTCTAGCCAACAATATAAATATTTTTTCTATGCTTTAGTTAAATATCAGTTCTAATTAGTTAAGATGTTAGAATATTGTTACACACTGTACACATTACATATTTATCATGGAGAAATATTTGTTGCAGCTTCAAAAAAAAAAAAAAAAAAAATTAGATTAGTATTGAAGGAAGTAAAGGAAAAGACTACAAAGTACATTTTAAAACTTAATAATTTTTTTAAGTACTTACCAGTTACTTCTTA
Organism: Nephila pilipes; assembly: GCA_019974015.1. Taxonomy (NCBI): domain Eukaryota; kingdom Metazoa; phylum Arthropoda; class Arachnida; order Araneae; family Nephilidae; genus Nephila; species Nephila pilipes. Next base: position 390,441 of record BMAW01076085.1, read on the forward strand.
TAGCTTTTTGGAAAAAAAATGTATAAATTTATTGTTCTTAACTTGTTTATTTATTTGAAGGCTAATAATTTACCTCTTAAAAGTTCAAAAGAAATGCTTTAAAAAATAACTTCTCTTAATTTTTTTATTGGGAAAAATTTTTTTTTATAAAAAAACTAATTTTATATCATAAATCTTTCAGAAATCCTTAAAGAATATGTAAAATGTATAATTTATTTTAATTTTCCACTCATTGAGAAAAAAAAGTATTTCTGAAATGTAAAATTTCTGTAAAAATATGCATCTCTGTTATAATCTTGCAGTACCTACTCTCCAGTAATATTTTTCTCTGTTATTTCATATTTAAATCAAGATGAATATTTCCAACTTTTTTATATTAACTAGAGTGAATTGTTGATAATTTTGGATTTATATTGCAATAATTTGTACATAATATATTGAAGCACTTGCATAAAATATATTTTCTGTAATGAAATATAAATGCAGGAAATTTAAATTTAATATACAACTTAACTTTTAAGTATAAAAAGGAAAGTATATCAAGATTTTGTGTTACTGACTGTTATAGATGGTGAATTTATCATTTAAGGGGTAAGCAACTAACAGCTGCAACTTTCATGAAGTGCTTTTTAATACTAATTATGTTTAAAACTTTTTCTCACATAGAAACAATGAAAATCAGTAAAATCAAAAAAAATTTATAATGAATTTACATGCATCCTTTTTTTCTGACACCAATTTTGAATGGTAATTAAAACAATCAATCCAAAAAATAAAATTGCAACGTAACCTTCAGAAATATTTAAAAAAAAAATTTTTTTTTAATTAGTAGAAATAAATACTATTACAAACTTCATAAACTAATGATACAACTTAAAAATTTAATTTAGCAAGAAATAAGAAAATTATGATGTGCTCTCACTTTTATAAAATTTAATGGAAGCCTTGTTGCATTAAGAATTGTCAAATTTTATTCCTTTTCTCTCATATTTAAACATTAACATTACTACTGTCATATTCCAGGCTGATCACGGATTCTTCCTGTCCACACAAATCCCTTTTTCCCCTATTCAAAATTCCCTATTCTCGTAAGGATTTTCCTGTCTCTAGACATGTGGAACAATTTAGTGCCTTTAGATTTCACCGGCTTATTGCCAGCTTTTGACTACTGCGCTCCTTTTGTGGATAAACCCCAACTTGTTTCTTATTGGTGCGTCGGTATGAAAGGATATTTCGGGTTGTCTGGTTTGGCTCTTAAGCGCCTTTTATTCATGTAATACTCGTAGGGAATGTTTGTTTTTAAAATATGATGCTATATTTTTCTAGTTAGACACCCAAGGGGCTATTGCTTTAGTTGGATCACTTTTGGCGTACCAGATCACTTTCGATTTGTTGTCGTTTCCTTCAATTTTAATTACATTTAGCTTAAATAAATTAAATTTAATAATTTATCGTTTGCTTTAATTTTAATTACATGTAACAGATATATTCAATTTAATAATTTATCGTTTGCTTTCATTTTAATTAAATTTAGCTTAAATATATTCAATATAGTAAAGTATCATTTGGTTTAATTTTAATTACATGCAGCTGATGTAATATTTACACTTTTATAATTTATCGCTTGCTTTAATTTTAATTACATTTGGTTTAAATATATTCAATTTAATAATTTATTGTTTCCTTTAATTTTGATATCAGAAAAGTTTCCTATTGTCCATTTCGCGATATTTCATCGTTTACTTTAATTCATACATTTAATTTAGTAATTTAATAATAATTAACCCCCCCCCCTCCCCCCCAATAAAAACGCACCGTGAATGGTTAATCTATTCTTTGCAAAACTTTGCATAGAACTTTTTTTTTTCTTCTTTTACTTAAATTCTGTATATTCATGAATTCCCTTTCGTTGATGAAACAATTTTTATTAGAGCTAAATGAAAACGGGAAGTAAATTATAAATAAAGAATAAATAATACAAGTATTTATTATGTATTTTCTTTTCTTTATAGTTGTGGATACTTTAAAAATGAATCAATTTTTATTATTATATCAAATTGAAGCCTTATGTAAAGTAATATATATTAAAAGATTTATAGTATTAAAAATTTGCCATTATTATCATAGTTTCTGTTATGTAATTAAATTACGCACATGATTTATTCATTCAAAATTTAATCAAATTATTCGAATACTGCATTTTCTTATTTATTAATTATTCATATATTACTTTAGTTTTTATGAAATGAATTTTATAAAAGCTTATTCTCAAACTTTACCAAATTTCTAACTTTCTTAAAACACAATAAAATAAAGTGTTTCTGTCTGTTGCAATGGCTTACCCAGGTAATAACTTTAGGGAAGGAGAGGAGGGGTATATCTCCATTGCCATGATAGAAGCAATATTTTTTTTTGGTGCATTTCTTAGGACAATATCTCCACTTTTCTGTCTATTCATGCTGATTCGTTTGCTGGAATTGGTTTCTAAACGTTTTGTATATTGTTCTTTTTGTTATTTATTTCATTATTCTTTAGCAAAATGGTGTAATTTATTCGTAAACCGCCATGTCAAATTTTCAAAGTATCGCTAATAACTGCAACTCACAAATGCATGAATTCAAAAATATATTATTTACCAGTTGTTTCTCCCAACTAAAAACAAACAACAGAAACAAAATAATCTTTAAATATACATATATAATTACACAAATTATAAATGGAACTATGTTATGAAATAAAATATATATTTGATTGTAATAAAAAATAATAAGCGTTTAGTTATTTCTTAATCTTACCTTTATAATGAAGAAATACTTATGAAGTTATAAGATTAATATGTATATAAATACGATGAAAGAAATTTATAGAGCACGCACAGAACGTGTAATTTGAATATGAAAGCAGTGACACTGTAATGAAAACAATATATAGCATTGAAAAAATGAAACTAGATATGTTATTATTCTATTTGAGATTGGCTGGGATGTACCCTAAAAGAGGTAAAGTATTGAAAATTTCTTTCATGAACATTTATGGTGGGCATCTAAAGTGAACCAACACAGTTTGTTTCAACATATCACTTTATATACAAGAACTGCAAATCTCTAGTAAAACCCTTCTTTTAATTCCTTCATAGCATCCTGAACAAAGGCGTATGATACAGTTTTAGTGTTACCAATAGTTCAATAAGGGGAAGGGGGTAGTTTTAGCACGAAATTTTTTGAAGGCGCATTTTTTTTTCTAGTTGTTTGATATTCCAAGAGGTGCAGTTTGATAGCTTTGTTAACAATCACATCAAATCTTCAGAAGGTTTGAGTAGCTTGCTACATAGCTTGTAGCTCAGTAGTTTGCTCTGTGGTAATTCACAGAGCTTAAAAAGTACAACGAATATAATTTCGAAAAAGAGATAGAAATAGTCATTGGGGGACACACATATATATATATATATATCCAACTCTTTTTTACAACGTTATTCTGAATTTCACTTGGTGTGTGTGTCATCAAATTTTCGATCGTTAATTTAACCAACTTCCCATCAAGCTAGAGCTTTGAAATTTTGGGAATCATTCGTACTGGCCTAACAATGCAATATTTAGACGTTTGCGACAAGTTTTAACTAATATTTCAATAATTTTAATAAGTCAAAATATTCTTTCCTCTCGGCGCTTTTAGAATTGAGGAAAAAATTTCTTTCCCCCTCTGGGAGCACCGGTCACTCCCCACGCAGCATGCGGTATCGTAAACCTTTTGTACTCACAAAGGGGAGATACTATCTCCGAGATAGTAAGGGTTGCTGACTTTTAGTCAGTAATCATTCGCAAGAAAGAAAGTTTCCAATATTTGGCGCCGTGTCTTATCACAATAATTTTTTCTGAATTCTGGTTCCCATTCTTTTTTTAATAGAATGACTTACAAACTTTCAAATGCATGTTTTGATTTTATAAGTATTATGAATTTTTTAATACTCTCACAAATGTCTCTTTTTAAGTGAATTTTAAAGTTAAAAATAACTAACAGTTTTAACTAATATTTCAATAATTTTCTCTAATAAACTTTGCCACCATATAAAAACGTTGGTTTTTATATCGAATTATTTTTCTACATGGTACATACATTCCTTAGAAAACCATGCAAAAAAATCGTGTTTCGGCGGCCGGTGGTTTTCCGACCCCGAGGAGAGAGTAGATGACCTTGATGCGGCAGCGTTGTTTCGAACCCTGGACGAGTGTGTCCGAAGTTGACGGTCCTACCAACCAGGCTGAAAAGACTTCTCATCTGGCTGGTTGAGTAAGGTTTTTTAACTTCTGAAGTTGTTGTAGAAGATAGTCGCTGCATACTCCCCCTCCAGTACCATCGTGATGATACGAATAGATTGTTCAGAAGGTTGTTTTTTGATTTTGTCAGCCATTACTGCAATTGATATACATCCCCTCCCTGTTGAGTTTAGTTTTGCTTGGGACAGTTTTGCATTTGAGTCATCGGCTGTCTCTTGTTGAGTGGCGGGTCTCGTCGACGCGCGCGCCAGAGCCGGAATATCACTTTGTTGTGATTTTGAGTGCGTTTGTCTTAGTTAGACGTACAGAGGCAAGTAATTTTGCGTCGGGGGCATATGCAATCAGTAGGTATAGGCTGTGTTGCTATCTAGTGATCACGTCCGGGTCACCACTTCGGCGGCCGGTGGTTTTCCGACCCCAAGGAGGGGAGAGAGTTGATCACCGTGATGCGGCAGCGTTGTTTCGAACCCTGGACAAGTGAGCCCGAAGTTGACGGTCCTACCAACCAGGCGGAAAAGAGATCTCAGTTGGCTGGTTGAGTATGGCCTTTTAACTTCTAATGTTGTTGTATTAGAGAGTCGCTGCAGAGTAAAAGAATACATACGACATATGGTGAATTTGTGGATATGTTCCACAACTAATAAGGCTGTTTAGTTCCTTCTTAGCTGCTTCAACTTCCTCTTTTCTACCAATGATGGTAATTGTATTTTTATCATTATCATTTTCATTAGGGAAAATAATTCCTGTTCCTGTCTTGTCAAGAACTTTTTAAATATTAGCTCCATTTTTACCAATCAAAAATTTATGTTGTTCTGGATTTGCTTTAATTTCAGCAATGTGCCCAACTAGTTGTTTCTCATTTGAAATTTCAAGAAAATCCTTCTTTGCTTTCATGACATCTTCTTTTGGTCCACAAATTGCAGTAACATCAGATTCTTCCTCTTCAGCTGGTTTATTTTTTAGTGTTTGTTTCATCTTAATATTTTCTCCACCTTTTGAGATGATAAATTTGTGGTTTTGTTTGTAAATTGGTACTATAACACTGAAATCAGTAAGTTTCATTTCTTCATTCATACAATGCAAATATTTATAACAAGCATCAACGTCTGATTTTGGTCCTCTGATAGTTATTTTATCACTTTTTAAACCAGGTTCAGGAAAGATAATATTTACTTGGTTAAATTTATCTCTAATTTCTCTTATTTTTTTTTCACTTTGGCGCCAATAATATGTCGATGGAAGCGTTGTTCTATGAAAAGACCCTTGCAAATTTCATTTACCATTTTATGAATCATTTCTAAAAGCAATTTTTTAACTTGAGCAACACCCTCAGGAGCTCCTTCAATACAAACATCTTCATTTTGTTATCGGACGGAATTTTAATTAAGATTTTATTATCTTCTTTTAATATGTTAAAATTTGAACCATTCTTTCCAATTATATGACGGTGGAAGGCAGGATTTACTTTGACTTCTTCATAAACAACTTGCTTTCATAAGTTATCAATCATTTCTTTTAATTTGTTACAGGCTTCATAAACTTCTTCTGAGGAGCCTTCATTTTTATTGAGCTTTTGAAAGATCCTGGGTCATATATTTAAAATTTGTACCTTTCTTGACAATTATATAACTGTGCAACCAACTGGAGGCATCCATATGCTCAGTTTTAACAGTATTAGCTTTAGAATAAACTAAAGTCAAAGCAGGACCTAATTTAGCTTGTTCGCTCTTAAAGTTATAGTTATAGTAAAGTTATCAAATTGTTCATCTGGTGGAGGCATTTCAACAGATACATCAGTTTCTTGTAAGATCTCTTGAATAGTTCGCCCACATGGTCCAATAATGTACTGATTATTAGGAACTTCAATAGAAACAGTTTGACAATTTCGTTTTCGTTCTTGATAAATACTCTAAATTCTAACCTTTGCTTTTGCTATTGCTTCTTTTTTTTTTTTTTCAGCAATGGTAAAAAATTTGCACCTTTCCTCGTAACAGATGCAGGAGAAATATTGATTTTACCCTTAGTTTCCCCGATTATTTGATTAATGGTTTCTTTAAAAGGTCCAATGATGAAGGGATGATACATTTTAGGAATTAACAGACGTTCAAAGGCCAATTTACTCTGTTCATCAGATATTAATTGAATTTCATGGTGGGCCTTATCAATACCTTCCTTTGAACCAGTTCTCTTAATTAAATCCGAATTTTCATCTGGGAGCGATACACTGATTTTAGTTTCGTGCGGTACGTAATTCGAAATTAATTGTTGCACTTTATCTTTAAAAGTATTTGGAACGTAAGGTTGAACGATCAGTTCAACTTCGTTAGAGGTTACCTCAATTGGTAGCCCTGGTAATGTGTTACTTCCGTTTTCATTAATTAGCATTTCACCTTGTATTAGAACTTTAAGCCCAACGATCACATCATAAGACACAACATGATTTTCTACATTACATACATCTGCATTACTCTTAAATTCATCAATTTGAATGTTCCCTTTAAAACAACCCAATGGTTTTACTCGGCATTTACCAAATCCACTTAAAGTAGAGTTCAATGGAGACAATTTCTTAACATTTAATTTATCAAACACTGATTTACGAAGCGATGTAGCTTGACTCAAGGTATCAATAAGTGCATTAACACTTAAATCATTAATCATTACTTTATTGTTAAGTTTTGATTTGAACATAACATCTAAGTAAGCTACTTCTGGTTTCGGATTTGTTTTTGAGCATTCCGAAGCTTTATGGCCAAAGGATCTACATCCAAAACATTTAAGTCCCTTATCTTTATGAATACAAAACCGTGATATGTGATTTGGATCCCCACAGTTAAAATATATTTTATTCTTACGACTCTCAAAAGCTTCTTTCAGTATCAGCACTAAATTTCACTTTAATCACACTTTTGGTTTTAGAATTAAATATGTCATCCTATTAAAATTTGGATTTTACACTATCGAAAGTATTAAATCTACAATTATGATCATATTTTGTTTTTATTTTATCGAAAACACCTTTACTTTTTGCAGAATCACTTTTTATTACTTCATAAACTTTAAGTTTTTCTTTAAATTCTAATAAATCCTTACGTCCGTACAAAAGGATTTTACTTTCTTGTCTATCATTAATCCCTTTAATTTAATTTGATTACAAAATGCATCAAAAATGAATCTTCCATTTTCCTTCAACTGCAAATTTCTATCAATTTTAGAAAATATTCTGGAGCGGATTCAGAATTCCTCGTTTTTCTTCTGCTCAAAAATTCATGTAAATTAGGTGAATTTATCTCGAATGAAAATTCATCAATCAAGGTTTGTTTCAGTTTTCGCCAGGAATTATTTTCCGGTTCTGTACGAACAAATAATGCTGCAGCTCCTCTTAGCGATCTTTTAGCAAAGATAAATTTTTGTAAATCTGACTGACTAAACAATTCAGAAATATTCTCTAAGTGATCAATCCAATTTATGATAATTTCATGCTATTCTGCATTAAACTGAGAAACTGTACTTTCGATATCAAAATAATTGATACCAATGTTATGAATAGCAGAACTTTTGTTTATATTACTTCTATAATGATCATCACAAATGTTATTTATATTACATTTATAACTTCCTGTTTCGTGCCATCAAATGGAATATTTAATATATTGCGTTCAGTAATAAATTCGTTCAGCGAAAATGAATCATTCAGGTATTATAAATTTATTTTTAAATTCATCACTTCCGGTTTGAAAACCGATGCCAGGAAATTTTTTTTCTCTTTTGATTTAAGCGATTTCCACCAAAATCAAAAATAAATTTATTTAGTATTCTTATTTTTTCTACTTTACAACTCCTGAATAAAATTTTTATTTCTTTAATATCGCTTAAGGTTTTCATTTTCAAATATAAAAATAAACGGTACATACCCCTTTTTTCTTTCAAAGCTGATGTAGTTTCTTCGCATAACGTGCCAATCAAACTTTAAAATCCTTGAGTGTTGACACTCATAATCGTAGTAGAAACTGTCTTGTTATCGAAGAAGAATAGAATTTAATTTAAGAAAATTAAAGTAATGCCGCTAGTTCATCGTTAGTGACTATCCCACTTCTGGTGAATTGTCGAGGATGGCCGACGACAATAAATACGATTATTGAGCTCAACTATTCAATTAATATGAGATGAAAATATTTACTTGTTAATATCAATATACTCAACGAAGCATATTTTAAATGTTCGTCATTAATGTTATCACAATGCGTCTAAAAATAACATGAAAGTATTTCGCCAAGCGTCTTCGTTCGTGGTCGTCTGACGCCTAGAAACTGGCTGCTTCTTCTGCTTCCACAGGGGTCTGCAAATGGCTGTAGTGGACCTGGAATGTCAATCGGGCACCACACACACACATTTATAGCCACTGTTATTTTTTCTTCAAATGCTTATAAAATGAACTAGCTAAATCATGTGTTATTAATTACTAAAATGTGCAATATATATTTTTTGCGTATATGTTAACATCATGTATAAAATATATGAACCGTTTTTCACATTCCTTGCTTATATACCTCCAGAATTGAAACTCGTGTTTTTTCCATCACTTAGATTTGAATATTGGCTTTTTCGAATATAGTTTATTTCGATTATAAAGTATCATGAATCATCGTAAAAACTGCAAGAAAAGAAATCTTCCAACCCTTTTTTTTTAGTTTTTGAATAATTTTGTATACATTTCTTACATATTTCAATGTATATAATAATTGAGTTTCTTAAAATCTTCAATGAAAATGAATATATTGTTGTTGTTACATATGGCTTAAAAGGAACTCAAACCATAAGCATCTGGCCACTCTCACAAATATCGAAAAAGAATTACAAGTACACTTAAAGTACAGAAGAAAAAAAATCACCATTAAAAAGACAAAATTCAAAGATTAGAACATCCATAAAATCATTATTAAAAAGAATAAATTCAAGAATTGAAACATCTATAAAAACTCTAAAAAGTCCTAGAAGGGGAGCATTCAGTTATTCAAGACATGCGATCCCTGGCGCTCCAGTAAAGTAGACAAACATCATCTCTAAATTGTAATATGGGGTCAAGGCCCAGAAAAACGTGTAAATGTTCTCTATTCATAGTATCTGTTTTGCAGATAGGACATAAACTATTGGTCAATATACCTATATTCTTTAGATGTTCTGCTAGGCAGTCATTTCTAGTTTTTAATCTAAAAACTAGAATACCGCCTCTTTACATGGTCTATGATAGAATTCTTCCAAGTCATTTGCAGTATTTTCCCACGATATATTTCTGGATTTATTAGACAGATCTATGTTGTAGTTTAACATGATTTCCTCGCGTATCCATCTTTTAAGGGAATCCAATGGAATAGCAATCTCTTCCATATTGATTTTGTGCCTCTCTTAGCAGGTAGGTCCGCTCTTTTGTTACCATCTATGTCCACATGGGATTGTATCCATTGAAATTCTACAATTTTGCCATTCATAACTAGTTCCCGTATAACTTGTTTTACTTTACTCACGATTAAAGATTCTGAGAGGTGTTGGAGTGTAATTGTCTCAATGGCTGATCTAGAGTCGACAAGAGTAACAGCCTTTTCAAAAGATCTCATTCTGGATTGCAGATGAAAATGAATAAGTATTGCTAAAACTGCTAAGGAAAAAGCAACGACTTTTAAGAAATATCAATTAAAATTCTGAGAATTGCTATGAAAAGCAAAGCTTTGTATGTAGGAAGGGGGCTCGAAATTTGTTCTTTCGAACCAGTTCATTTGAAAGAGCGAGAACACCATTGTCAGTGTTCCGTCAAAAACCTATTAATTGCTCTTCTGAATTATTCATGATCATTTTCCTCTCTCTGCCTTCCTCGGTGCATAAACTTCTATAACATGACGTGTTATGGAAAGTCTGAAAATATTGCCGAAATAACCCCCCTCCCCCATCTCCTTGCTTCTGTAGTAGAAGCAAGAAAGAAATTTCTAAGAAACTACCCATTCACCAGCTGCCGAATCTTTCTGTCAGGGGAACTAACTGGACTATCGTCACACTCCTATGACCTTTCCCACACAATTCCCCGAATACAACCATTAACCGACAAGTGAGCAGAAGAACCTGTGATAACGCTCATCGCAGCGAGAATGTTATAAGAACGAAAGAACTAGATCTAACATCTCCTGGGGAATTAAAGGAGAAAAACTCCTCCGAACGAACTCTTTCCTCAGGAGAAAAAGTCCTAGAAAAGCAGATCTTGGAACTAAAAGACTTCTACAGGTCTCCTAGTAGACCTACCAAAAGATGTAGGTAAATGATTTCTAATTGCAATGAGTCGCTCGGATCGGTAGGTCAATGGCTCTTTAGTCTATTTTGTTATGGATTTCCACATCCAAATAGAATAAAAAATTGAGCAGTTTTCCATTGAATAGTTTTTATCTCGGAGGGGGGGGGGGGGGGTTACAATCTAACTTATTTTGTTAAAGAAAAGGATGAAGGCATTTATATGTGATGTGCGTAATAAAACACAAAAAATTCGCTTATGTATTTATAATTCTCCCAAAGAATATTTTTGATATTGTCAGCCTGTATTTCAGGACTCATAGTGTAAAAATAACCTTGGAGATGTTTTGCTACAACACGTTTATGTATATTGATGCAAAATCAATTATATGTAATGATATATATATATATATATATATATATATATATATATATATATATA
>BMAW01076085.1:401457-416546 GCA_019974015.1 Nephila pilipes
TTGTTAATATGGGGTCAAGGCCCGAAAAAAAACAAATGTTCTCTATTCTTAAAAGTATCTGTTTGAATGGACATAAACTATTGGTCGTATCCTATATTTAGATGTTCTTGCTGGCAGTCCATTTTAGTTTTTATCCCACAAAAACTAGAATACATATCTTTACATGGTCTGAAGTAAGTGCTTCCAAGAGTGTTTGTCTTTTCCACGATATGTTTTCTTGGTTATTAGACAGATCTATGTTAGCGTTAACATGATTTCTATAGCATGTCCATCTTTAGAATCCAATAACAATCACAACATATTGATTTTGTGCCTCTCTCTTAGCAGGTGAGTCCAGCTCTTTTGTTACCATCTATGTCCACATGGGATTGTATCCATTGAAATTCTACAATTTGCCCGTTCATAACTGGTTCACAGCTTTGGTTTTAGCATACGATTAAGATTACAAGAGGTGTTGGAGTGTAATTGTCTCAATGAAACGATCTAGAGTCGACAAAGTAACAGCCTTTTCAAAAGATCTCATTCTGGTTGCAGATGAAAATGAATAAAATATTGCTACGACTGCTAAGGAAAAGCAACGACTTTTAAATATCATTAAAATTCTGAGGTATATAAGAAAAGCAAAAGCTTTTGTGTATGTAGGAAGAACCAGAAGATTTGTTCTTTTGAACCGTTCCATTTGAAAAGAGAACACCATTGTCTAAGTGTGCGTCAAAGAAACTAAATGGTATATTCTGAATTATTCATGGAGTGTTCCTCTCTCTGCCTATCGGTGCATAAACTTCTATAACATGACGTGTTATGGAAAGTCTGAAAAATATTGCCAAGAATGGCCTCCCCCCATCTCCTTTGGCTGCAACGTAAGAGCAAAGGAAAGAAATTTCCTAAGAAACTACCCGTTACCAGCTGCCACGAATCTTTCTGTCAGGAGACTAACTGGACTATCGTCACACTCCTATGACCTTTCCCACACCAGAATTCCCCGAATACAACCATTAACCATTAAGTGAGCAGAAAAGGAACCTGCGATAGCAGCTCATCGCAGCAGAATGTTATAAGACCGAGCCGATCTAGCATCTCGCAATTAAAGGAGAAAAACTCCTCCGAACGAACTCTTTCCTCGGGAGAAAAGTCCTGAAAAGCAGGTCGGAACTAAAAGACTTCTGCAAGGTCTCCTGGTGGACCCTACCAAAAGATGTGAGTAAAACGTTTACAATTGCAATGGAGTCATCGGATCGGTAGGTCAATGGCTCAACTTTAGGTCTATTTTGTTATGGATTTCCACATCAAATAGAATAAAAAATTGAGCAGTTTTCATTGAATAGTTTTTTTTTTTCGGAGAGTTACAATCTAACTTGTTTGTTAAAGAAAAGTTGAAAGGCATTTATATGTGATGTGCGTAATAAAACACAAAAAAAATTTAAAACATATTGATAAATTTATTAAAATCAATAATAATACACTAGAATTTATTTTAAGAAAAAAATTTTCTCTTTACTTTGATTCTTGTTATTGAGTAAGGAAGACAAATAAGAGTAGAATGTGGATTTAAATATATTACATATTTTATGTGTATCTATTAATTTGTTTCTTTTAGTAAAATCAGAAAAAATAATTAAACGAGCTTATTCGCTTAGTAATTAAATTTCGAAGGTACTGAAAACTAAAATAAAACATTTATATATCATTTTGTGTATTTTAGCAGATGTATAATGTCGTATGCATTGCATATTAAAGCATTTGAAGTGAATTTTTTTTAATTTTTTTACTATAAAAATATTAAATGTTTTTGCTTATAATTCACTATACACTATAAAATATAAAAATGATTTCAAATTATTTTTTTTCTTTTCAGTTACTTGAACTAATCAATTTATTTTGAATATATATGTAAATATATTAAAAGTACTTGTGCTGAGAAATTATCAAAAATACTTTATTTTCTCTATCTGCTGATATAATTAGAAAATAATGTCATATTTAGTATAAGTTTGATCAAAAACGTGATTTTTCTTTCTAAAATTCAACCAATTCGATTTTTCCTAAAATGAGTAAAATAATCATATGTAGAAATTATATAGCTTTAAATTTATTAGAATGTCTTCGAGGTATCTAAATAACAAGATGATATAAAAATATGTTAAAGAACAGGTAAGAACACTTCATCCAAAAGAACAGAAATTCCTATCCATATTTACATGAAACAGATTGCAATATGCTGAGTTTTTCAAAACCAGTGTAGATATGGATATGGAAGACAAAGTGTAGATATGGAAGACAAACTTGACGTTTTTATAAAAGAAATTTTCAATGCTTATTTATGTGAAATCTTAACGTAAATTTTGCCAGATGGATGATGTTACCGCTTTGCATTGTAATAGTGTCCACGATAGCCAAATGGTCATGATCACAAGTTCGTGTCTAGCAATGTTTTAGTCCAGCCAATTTTTCGTATCTTGATTGCACTAAACATACACCTTGTAGTGGGTTGATGCATGTTAAATTGGTCAGATAAAGGTTTTAAAATTAGTAGCTCAATTAAATATATTCTTTTCTTTCTATTTTATACCTGATTTATAACAGAATATGTGATACATTCAAGCATAGATTGTATCATTTGTTTGTTTGTATCAATGTCACATGCGGACTTTTTGGCGTAATTCTGAACAAAGTTCAGATAACAAAAACAATATCTGAACCCCTGTAATTTCCCTGTATTCTGCGTGACTGCTTTTGACCAGTACTCGAACATCGTTACCTGGAAATTCACATCCTTAGCCAATAAACAGCTTTATTTATTCCATTTTAAAATCTGCAATAAATTTTTTTTTATTGTTACTTATAAAATATATAACTTATCTCTGAGTATACTACTAACCATATCACAGTTATAAGATAAATAAGAACACTTTAATATAGTTAGTAAAAAAGTTATTTGAAGTTGAAATTCATATATCCTACGTTTTTGGAACAAAATATACCTTTATTTAAAAAAGTTTCATTTGAATTTTTAGGAATTTGAATCTGTTGGATTACAATAATTACTATTTACGCAAAAGATTTAATGGGGAAAAAGAAATTGTTCGCAGCGAAAATATATTTAGTTATTGCACTTTTCCTACAAAAAATAAATCGCGTAAACGTAAGAAAAGATTGTAGCTTACGTTATTTATAAACAAACAACTATAATTGAATTTTCCCATCTTGGCATGTATTTCGTCTAAATACCTGTAAATTTATTTAACGATTAAATAGAGCCACATATATGTGATGCCCCACAAAAAGCATTACTACTAAAAAAGTTATTGAAAAAAAATTTTAACACCTAATAAAAATACTGTGAAGTAAATTAAAAATAACCTAATAAAAATAAACTCTACATAATATATATATATATATATATATATATATATGCGATATTAAATTCATTGTCATGATTTCTGAGTAAACAATGAAAATCAGAAATATTAATCAGTTAAGAAGTATTTAAATTAACGAAATATGTTAAGCCGCTTAAAAATGTGTTTCTGTACCTTAATAATTCAAATGAACTCTAATTCGATGTATTACGCGGTGGAGTTTTTTTTTTTTTTTTTTTTTTGCTGAATTTTTCCTAGTACGAGGTGTGGCTATTCAATAACGAGATTGATGCTGTAAAACATTTTATTTTGATGTGATGCATATTTATTATTTATTTTAACCTTCAACATACTCCTTTATGCCTACAACGCTCCATGCGAATCTTCCAATGTTATAAACAGTGCTGGAAAGCTGATGTCAGCTCCTTGAGGACGACGCGTACCATTTCTCTTTCACTTCTTCAACGGACTCAAATCTTGTTTCTTTTAATGCAGATTTCACTTTAGGAAACAGATAGAAGTCACTTGACTCACGATCCAGTGAATAGGACGGATGGTCTCACACTGAGATGCTGTACTAAGCTAGAAACCTCGTGACAGATAATGTGGAATGAATCGGTGTATTTTCTTGGTGGAAATATCTGCTGTTCGGATTCTTTGTCAGCAATCGCTCAAGAAGATCAGATCGAACCAAATTAACGATTTTTTTCGATATTGTCATCCGTTTTTGATGTGGGAGGGTGATTCGGGCGAGAATCATCTTCAACGTTTTCTCGGCCATCTTAGAAACGCTTAAACCACTCAAAAACATATGCACGCTATAAATATTCATTATCATACACTTCTTTCTTTAAAATATAAGTTTCAGTAGCGTGTTTTCCTAGTTTTATGGGAAATTTCACAACAATTCGCTGCTCTAACCGTTACACTAATTATGACATTAAACAAAGCAATAAAAAATGACTAATGCGAACGAAGACTACGACTATCAAAACAATTTTACAATTACCTTTTTCTTTAATCTAGTGAATACACAGATATTGCTTTTATCATAATTTTCAGTAGGAATAAAGGTTTTTCAATACAATATTTTCATTGTGCAATGTCCAAATAATTCATATTTAAATTAGCATTAAAGTATGGAGGAAAAAAAATGTTAGAGATATTGATGGTATCAAGAATATTTGTAACTCAGTGCATACGTACATATACGTACCGATCAATTAAGAAATTAAACATAAATGTATTTATTAAAATTTTTAAAATCAGTCGTATTTTCCTTTTATTTATTCATTTTGAATTACTCTTGACTCTTTCGAATCTTTTTATAATAGGATCTTTTCTATTGAATTCTATTCTTAATACAGCTGCTCCCTTTAAAAAAAAAATCATAATTATATCTTGTCTTAATTCATTTGAAAGACTTTAAAATAAATTTGGCATCTTTTTGTCCTCTAAAATAGTTTTTCAATTTTGTCCTTTAATATAGTTTCTTAATTTATAGTTTTAGAATACATTTCTATTTTTTTTTCCATTAATGAGGTATTTTGGTAACTTTGAAAGTATTAATATAATACTAACTAAGATTTTTTTTTTTTTTCAATTTGTGTATTTTTTGAATATTTGTGAAATTTTTGTTTAAAATATAGTCCTAACTGATCGAAAAATCTTTTTTGCTGCTCGAAATGTTTACTATGGAATGGTAAAGAAAAAAAAATTACTGTTTGGGAAATGTGTGCATGAGAAAACTTATTACAATAGAAGAAACCCAATGTCAGGTAGATGATTAAATAATGGCATTTACTTACATCTAGTTTATCAGCTCTTTCTCCTCTTCTGTTTCTTCGATATAAGCACTCGTCTAGAAAACTGTTCAATAGTTCATAGTCTTATGCATTTATCTTATGCTGGATAATGTTTGTTTGGCCTCCATCTGCATCACTTTTCGAGAGAAGAGAAGTTTCCCATAGAGAAGTTTCCTATCATACAGTGCTCTTTATTTTATCTAGAAAAATCTCTTTGGATGTAACTCATGTGATTCGTTTCCTCTGTAATTTTTGATCTTGTAATGATGTCAAGAACAGGCAGTCAAAAGGCAATGTTAGTTCTTTTCTCTATGGTCGTATGGGAACCACATTCTTTTTGAGATCGATTAGAGGCGCACCTATACATATTTTTCTCTAGGAGACAGTGATAGGATAATCAGTCACAGAGTATTTATGGGTTATTGGAGATATAAGAAGAGCTCGAACTAAATATTCCGAATCCGCTGGAATATTAACTATTTCAGTTTCTAGTAAAGAACAGGCTTGAGTTTTGTCAACTTATTTGTTTATACAGATTCAACCTATTCATTTAATTTCAGATATGCGCTGTAAAATTTTTTTAATGTATATAGTGTTGATTGAAAGCAATCATCGAGCAATATAGAATCTTAAACATCGAAAAAGTATATCTAGTGACATTTATTACAGAACTGCTAAAACCGACTTCCACTGAGTAAGTATTCAGAAGAATATTTGAGGCAGCCTATTGGTCTTGTTCGCGTACTTTCGGCCGGCGTTTTGTCAAGTCGTTGGCTTGAGCCGTGATGTTGTTAAGAAACGCCATGTAGTAGGTCATGTTAGGGGTAACAAGCAATTTAAACTAGTGGACTGTAATTTAAACAATTTATTGATATTTCTAAGAATAGACGAGCTCCATTGCATGTCTGGTATAAGCAAAACAAAAGTGACGACTGACTACAAACACTAGGGTTGCAGTATAGTAGTTAGTGCAGGACGCCAAGCTTGCCAAGGAGGCAGACATACATGTAATAGTGAACTTACAATCCCCCATTGAAATAGAAATATTTCAACAGGAGAGAAAAATAAATAACAAGAAATAATATTCTGAATATGTGCACAAAAGTTTTTAAAAACGCAAACAATACAACAATCGAAGACATCTTGAATAAAATAAAGGAGAAAATAATAATAATAATGGTAAATAAACAACAATTATTTAAGTAAGGTTACATATTTGATTATCAATAATAGGTAAGATTGCAATTTTCGATAAAGCTCTTTTTATTATACCTTTGGGTATTTCGATGCAAACAACTCGAACATTCTCATCCTTACCAGGTATGACATTGACAATGTGTCCCAAGGATAATTTACAAATAGGAAGTTGATCATCTTTGATTAGCACTAGCATACCAATAGCAAAATTTGGTTTCTTAAATAACCATTTGTACCTTTGTTGAAGATGGCTCAGGTATAAGTTTTGTTAATGTTTCCAGATATTGTGGACCACACATTTTTTTGGACCACACCTGTCCAGTAAATTGGCCTTTCTATCAAGTGGTTCAGCAGTAGCATTAATAGGTATGCCAATTAAGCAGTGTCCAGGTGTTAATACTTCAAAATTATTACAATCATTCGAAAGGGAAGAAAAGGGCCTTGAATTAAGAATTCCTTCAATTTGGATAGTAAAGGTAAGAAATTCTTCGAAGGTAAGCTTAGTTAAGCCTAGAATTCTCTTTAAGGGGTACTTAAAAAACTTTTAACTCCATTTTCCTATTGACCCCAAAAGGAAAGGGCAAGAGGGGGGAAATACTTCTAATAACTTCTCTCTTGTGACAAATAATTTGAAATGTCATGGTTATGACGGCGAACCATTCCTAGTCGCCTCTTGTGCCATAGCTAAACTCAATGTACTAACACTTAAAGTCAATAAGTCAATCAAAGAGACGTTAGACAGGTCGTACACACCGTATTTATTGACAAATTGCTAATATAACGACAAATATTACCAACTCTCCCCAAATAGTGCCCTAAATATGTTAACTTGATCTACCAATAAAAACTAACAGAGTCTTATGACTAGCTTAATGTTGAAGCTGTCTGGACTTCTGACTTTCACTATACACCCGATAACTCGTTTCAATTCTCGGCTCCGTCTTTGACTCTGGAACAATCGCCAAACGCTAGGGCCACTCGACCTCTTTCGTGAGTCTCAAGTTTAATTTATATAATTCCTATCTCCATCGTTTCACTTTATTTCTACCTTCTTGTAATTTAAATATTCACGTTTCATTTTTAGTTGGGCAAAGGTTGTTTAGAAAAAGCAATCAATCTTAATTAAAAATCCCCAAGGTTAGTGAAGAGAAAACCGCGAATAGCCCAACGTCACATGGTTACCATATCCAGATGGGCTTAGAAGATTATTTATTTCAAAATTCTCACCAATAAAGTTTGTAGCGTTATATCTAAACAGAGAAGCACTTTTTCTACGACGTGCAAAAAATTTCTTAAGCGCAGCAATCAGAAACTCAGAAGTTAAATCCGACATGGTTTAAAACGTACTGCTTTTGCCTTAATGCACATAAAACTACAACATAAATCTTTTGAAAAATACCCTTTCTTTGGTTTTCAAATTTAATTTGGAAGGGTCCACTCAGATTCATACTTGTATTAGAAAAGTAGGGGAAGGTCACCCATGACAGGAGATAGGTCACCCATCAGTTGTTCAACTCTAGTTAATTGGCTTACTTTTGAAACACTTTACACAATTGTGTATCATCTGACGAACTAAGCTCCTACCACCAATAGGCCAAAAATTTTGACGAACTGTATGCAACAATGCCTATGGGACTGCATGCAATTCATTTTTATAGTTGTATTCTAAGGAAATGTTTGTGAACTTATGATCGCGGGGAATTTCCCATTATATCTACAAGAGAGAATTTCTCAGACGCTTGTAAACCGTGAGTAATTTAATTCACTATTAATAGTATGCTACGGTATCTTTGTTTAGTGAAGTTCTCGGATAAATAATTTTTATACCGTAATTTTATTACGCATCGAAGGTTAAAAGTTGGTCGTTTAGTTGAGTCTGACAAAATGGTGGACATGCAATCATTTGTTCACTCTTCAACTTCAGCGCCTAATTTCGAAACAACACAAGGTGATGATACTGAAAGCCGTTATGAGCTACCATTTCACCTGACTAAAAACAAAGAAAAGGAAACAATGAAAATATAATAGCCACTATTTGCAAATGTATTTTTATTTTATTGGTGAAGAGTCAGAATCGAAACAGCTTTGTGTAATCTGCAACAAAGTTCTTATCAACAGCAGTTTAAAACCATCACTTATTCGTAGATACCTTGAAACACAACATCCGACGCACAAAGATAAACCCGTCTAGTATTTTAAAAGAAAACTAGCACTTTTATAAAAGTACAGTGTCTCTTCTTACCTGTAAGTTTCACACGAAGTTAGTTAAATGGCCCTTGAGACAACATTTCGAATTAGTTATAGAATTGCAGATCTGGATAGGCGCACCCAATGGCAGAAAATTTAATTGGACAATGTGCAAAATATATCGCAAAGTGTATGCGTGGAGTAATGGCAACAAAGAATTTGACCTGGTTCCTTTATCAAACATGCAGTGTAACTTCGAATTAACGATTCGGCAAATGATGTGGAGCTTGAACTTTAGAAGAGAATAAAGTGAATTATTTTGAGATCCAGCTTGACGAGTTGACTGATATTGTAAATGTTGCAATATTGCTTGTCTAGATATACTCTTAAGATTCCATTCAAAAAGATATACTATTTGCAACGACTTTAAAAAATTATACAAATAGAAAAGTAATTTTTGATAAGGTCAATTATTATTTTTAAAAAAAAAGGAATAAATTGGTCTTATTCTGTGCAAAATCAAAAACAGAAAAATATTCTGATCTTGTGGCGAGGGTAAAGAAAATCAACGAGAAAAACAAAGGGATTCATTGTTGTATTCATAGACAAGCAGTGTCATGTAAGCGTATTCATGCAGAGTGATCTACTACTTAAAGTGATGCAGAAAAAGTGATAAATTTTCTACGCGTGCTATACAAACTGCCACTTTTCCATGCGCTTTTTGAGGACTTTGGAAGCCTTCACGTTTCTTTACTACTACACACAGAATTTAGAGAGCATTCTCCTGCAAATTTTAGACATATTTTTTTGAATTGATGTATGGCATTCAAGCATTTCTTATTGATCTTCCATTTCATTTCTCCTCTTGTATAATCGATATTCTTTGGCTGCAAAAGCCTGCGTACTTACCTGACACCTTTTGTTAAGTATATGAATTAAATCTGACATTACAAGGTGTAGATGCCACCATTTCCAATGTACGTGATCAAAATGAAGCCATGCTAAGAAAAATCACGGTATGGATCTAGTGTCGGCAGATGAATGAGTACGAGTGTTTTGGATCTCTCAGCAGCATTTTATAGAAAAATTCAAGTAAACTTGATTAAAATATTAACAGTAATATAAATACACATATGAAATATCTTCAGTTAACTTTTGATTACTATTTTGCCATTATAGACGCAATATATCCCTATCAAACATCTTGGATACGTATCAACTCTTCAAGAAGATGTAAATTTAGAGACCTCTCTAACTGGAAAAAGAAAACCTCATTGAGTTATCCTAAAAGCTATTTCTAAAGACGATTCTTTAATTGACTTCTGGCTCAGTATTACAAATGAATATATTGTTTTCTCAAAAACAGCCGTTAAATTTTTATTTCATTTTTGCTCAGCATATCTATGTGAGAAAGGAATTTCAACACATACTTATCTGAAAGATTATAAAAACACATTAAATGCAGAATTTGACTTAAACAGAAGCTGTCAAACATTAAACTTCTTTATTCCATCAGATAGCCTCAAGTATTTCTTTCAGTTTTCTTCCTTTTTTTTTTTTTTTTTTTTAAAAAAAAATCAAATTTAACATATGCTTAGCTGCAAAACCAGTTGGATTGTTAAATTAATTTTGTATTAATTTTCTTGCTTCTATCACTTCATTAAGGTTGTTCTCATATTTTTTTTATGATCATGTTTCTGTTTCTTGTTATGGGTATATTACTGTGAAATATGAAAGACAAATATATTACCAAATTGTATTGTTTTCTTATTTTTTAATAACTACTATTCAAGGGGTTCATCAGGAGAAAAAGGTTGAGAGCTACGGTTTTAAGGTGTAACTATATTAGTACAAGTCTATAAATGTCCCTTGAATTTGTATTAATTATTGTTTTTTTCATATTAGTGAAATGCTTTCTTTTCATTTAACACACTTTACAGTAAGAAAACATTCGATTTTTACATATATATATATATATATTCCTGTAGAAAAGGAACACAAGAAAGTAATATCTACAGTTCTTGCAATTAAAATTTAATAACTCTTCATTTTTTAAAAAATACTTGTTAAATATTAGGCATAACTTACAGTTTTCCAGTTTTTTTTAATCCAAATTATTAAAAACTGTAATGAAGGGAATATTTAATTAAATCCATTTACAAAATTCTTAGTCTTGTCACTTAAAGAGTACAAACTGATAAAATGAAATTGATTTCCTTACATAAACAAATTTGAATCACTCATCGAAAACGCATGTAAATATGAGTAACAATTACATTTGGTAAAGTAATATACATTTGCAAGTATCTTTTCGATTATTTTGCGATTTAGCAGTTCTGTTAATAATGAATTGAGTGGAGAAAAGACATTTAATTGCATATATTTTCGAGAGAGTGGGTAAACCTCTTTAACTGATCAAGCTTTCGAGTACTAGGTGCATTTAATAATAATAGAAACATTTGGAAAATTGATACAATAAAATAACCTTTGCTACCTTTTATAATGGGTTCTTTCAATTGATTTTTGGAGTCTGTTTTTTATTATCTGGAAGTATTTATGTTTGGCCATAAAATATTAAAAACTTTTTAAAAAATTTCAACGTATTAAATCAAAATAATTAAAAACTCCTTTTTTAGGTGGAAACAATGATTAACGTTTCTCAAATGCAATATTTTACTTATTCTTTATAAAAGAAAATTTATTAGTTTCATAGTTGTCCTTGAAACTTTCAGTATAATTTAATAACAAGACAAGCATTTGAGCGAGATTACGTAACGATTTATTTTAAAATTTTAACTTAGGTTCGATGTAGTAACGATCAAAATAAGTCATAAATTTAATTGAAAGAAATATATCTTGAAATATATGCTAGCAATGAATTTAAAATTGAGAAATATTCTTCGTGTTTTATGAGAAATACAAAATTTACTACCTTAACAAGCATTTGAGTATAATACTTTTATAACACTTTTGGTTTTAATTCGTATTACTTACCATTGGCCCTAAAAAAAAATTTCAAAAAAAAATTGATTAAATCAGTTTATTTATTTAAAATACACCTGTAACATGTATTTAAATTCGTGATTTAAAAAAGTGCTAATTTTTTCAGCAATTCAATGTCCTTTCGAAAAGTATTCTAGGCATACAGAGAGACTAAGTTCATATTCAGAAAAGAAATGAAACATTTGGCAACATATTCGAAAGAGCCGCCGACATTGGAGATAAAATTGATTAGTTTTGTTTCCCAGTAAACTGCTATCCCTCTCGTTGACTACCCCATTCCTCCTTACGAACAAACGCACCTAGTCCCATGAAGACATTGGGCATAGCAGAATTGACCGGTTGCTTAGCAACCCGAAAGACCTCAGAAGGCGAATATTTCGGTCGGCGCGTGGCAAAAATCGATTTTTGATCCTCCCACTTGTCGGCGCGTGGCAAAAATCGATTTTTGATCCTCCCACTTGTCGGCGCGTGGCAAAAATCGATTTTTGATCCTCCCACGTGTCTTCTTAGAAGTTGCATTGTAACATAATTCTGGGAAAATATTTCAGAACAATTACAAGAATTAACTAACATAGTGCAGTTAGCAACTTAAAAATATTGTTTAATGTTAATTAAAATGTCCTGAGAAGCTACAGGAGCTGACCTAAAAGGTTTTTAAAATGGCTTAACGGCACTATTAAATTTTTAAAATTTATAAATTAAGTGATAACAGTTCTAGACTAAATTATCGATTTTCATCCCCATAGCAACAGATCTCTTAAGTTTTCTCGGAATCATTTTTGAAATGCGAAAAATCGATCGATAGTCCTTTATTTAGAATAGATAGTTCTTTAGATAGTCGATAGTCCTTTATTTAGATAGAGCTGAATTAAATTTAATTTTGATGTTTGTGGTACGTGAGATATATTTTGGATGTTCTAAAATTCTAAAAATATCTGAAATATTTCTTTAAAAGCTTGAAAGATGTCCAAAAAATGATAGAAATTTTGGGAAAAAAATTTGTTAATGAAGAAGGGTCTTAAAAATGATGAATGTTATCTCTAAATTATGATTTTTTTGTTTTGTTTGAAGTCTGGAAGCCATGTTAAGGATCTGCATGTAAATTAGTTATGTATATTAACGTAATTTTTTAATTGAAGATTGATAAATATCAACAATTTAGGGATTAAAGTTTTTAATAATGGGAATTAGACTTCGATAACATGAAAAACATTTTGTAAAATCTTCCAAAAGAAAATTATTTTTTGACATTCCAATTCTTATTTATTATAATAATAGCAAATATGTGAATGTAAAAATTATTATCGCATTCACTTACAGTTTTATTGTAAACGTTTAATTCTTAACTACTGAAATTTTATTAATTAATGTGCTTTCTATAGAATTAAAACTCCCTTTCTATAGAATTGAAAAACTTTTCATAAATAGGAAGAGATGAATAATCGAAATTAAAAGCACATTTTTATTTCTTTTATATACCTCTGTAGAATAAATAATACACTAAACATTTTTCTGAAAAAGGTATCAAAAAAAATTTATTTTGACATCAAAAAATTTATGATGTCAAAATCCTTCGATGAAAATGCATTGAATATTACTACATAATTTATATTTCGGTAAATAAAACAAAAATTTTTAAAATATAAATTGTTTTATGTAAAGTTTCGTAAAAGAAGAAGATTTAGCTACCAAAAATGATGACGTTTATAAAAATAATTATTCAGTTAAGTATCAGATTTAAAGCAAGTGATAAAATATTGAAATGGACAATAATTCCCTATACAAATATTAAAATTAAGCCAAGCAATAAATTATTAAATTAAATATATTTTAAATAAATGCAATTAAAATGAAAATACGATAAATTATTAAATTGAATATAATTTTAGCAAAATGTAATTATTACTGGCGTAAAATGCAAATAAAAAAAAAGTCACTTGCATTTTACACTTTATTTTGAAAATTGTCAGATGATCATTTTACATTACCAAAAACAATGGTGACTCAAATATAAATTGCTTTAATCAAAATTTTGCAAAGAACAGATTAAGCAACCAAAGATGCTAACTTTAAAAAAATTAATTAAGTTATTCAATATTACATTTTTTTTTTTAGTTTAGCTTTTATTAACGTCTATCAAGAAGCAACACGAGGGCTATTGACGACAGACCTTGTAATTTTGAACCTCGGTCAAGTGACGAGGACGACACTTGAGCTGGCACCCCCCCCTCTCCTAACTTCCACATCACGTCAACGGGAGGACTTTGAGCCCCGACAGATTTAACGTGCATCAGCCCCGTCTACACGGCGGGTCTTTGGCAGCCAAGGATCGAACCCACGAATGACCGAAAACCTCCCGCCACGAATCTGAAACCATGACCACTACCGCGGTCATGACCACTACCGTGGCCAATTCAATATTAGAATTTAAGCAACCGATAAAATATTCTAGAGATATGCGGAAATGCAATTCTGTTTTCATTAATTGTGAGTGTACTGAGAAATAAAAATTTAAATTATTACAGTGGCATTAGAGGCTACGATTTTTTCGTAGTAAAATAGGCAAATCTAAATGTATAATATAGATTTGAGAACATCAGGTAGGTTACGTTTTTTAAGGTTCCAGCAGTGGCGTGAACTGCTTTTTCTTTGTCTAATGGAGCATGGCATGGATAGAAACATGAAGGTATTAATGATTTTGTGAGTAAAATTTTTGAATTGGTAGTAAAGAGAGGATTGAATAGTGTTAGCTCCGCTCTCGCCGGGGCAGGGTAGCGGTAGGTGAGAGGGTAGAACTGCCGATGGGAAGGGGTGAGCGGGGCTCAACCCTAGCCGGGGCAGGGAGGAAAGGACAGGGAGTAGGGGAAGGAGAGTGGTTAGGTCTGCTGAGGGGAAGGGGGAGCAGAGCTTACCCTTACCGGAGCAGGGTGGAGAGGGAGAACATTGTTTGTGCTTGGTTTTTCGTGTTTTTCTATAGTTGTATTGGCGACAGACACTTTCGAGAAGAAAACACGGACGGAAGTTTTTACGACATTGTTTACCCCCTTTCCTGTCAATAATTGGCAGTTCTAAGTGTTGTTTGACAAAGGACCGGATAGAATGTTGGTCCCCTGCTGGGCAACGGGGAGGTTTGCGCGGTAGCCTCTAGCAACATATGATTCTCCCTTTTTCTGGGAAAACTCTTTTTGAAAGACGCTTTGCAATTTTATGTCCGTTTTCAATTCTAGAAATGTTCGGAAATATATTCTCTGAAAATAGAAGACATGTTCTTTCCTGCGATTTCCTTGTATCATTCTTAGTACCATAATTAGTCCATAATAGAGGCTACAGCACCGTTACATGATATAATTATCAAATTATATTATATACCATTTCATAATTTAATTCATAGACATTCTGAATTATCTATTTATTAGCACAAAAATTCTTCACTCATTATTTTGGATGTGTAAATTATTTTTAGCACCTAAAAGTCTGAATAAATTAGTAATACTTTTGATCAACGAAGGAAAATGTTCAATTCATTAAAAGTTGCTAC
>BMAW01076085.1:416646-430511 GCA_019974015.1 Nephila pilipes
CATTTATAATATATATATATATATATATATATATATATTATAAATGAATTTTAAATGAATAAGCCTTGTAATGTTTTAATTTTCATTGAGTTTAATAATTTCTGTATATGAAAACTGGGATAAACTATGACATGCAATGAAATACGGATATTGTGTGAATATTCATTAGTGTAATTATAAAGGAAAACTTTTATCTATTCCACACAGCAATATATCTTTTGAAATATTTGAAGGCGTTGCTTTAAACTTTTACTCTGAATATATTATAAAACATTGCATTTGCCAAATGAATGTTTATTTCCCTTTAGTCAAAGATCAAATATTCAAAAACATGTTTAAATGTATGTAGCATGATCATATATTTCAGTTTCACAATCTTTAGTAAACACATTAAAAATTTGTAAACGTTATAAAATTATTTTGTATGTATCTAAATAATTCATGCAATCATATACTTAAATGTTGAAATTTTTATTTCGAATTGAGGCTGAAGTTCTTCAAGAAATGTATAATATTATAACCTTTCGAAAATTTAGATAAATATTAGTCTTTATAATCAAAAAGTTTAATTGAAAAGAAAAGAAAAATATTGAGTCTTTATGAATGTTATACAATTTCAATTAAATTCCAATTTTCTCAAATTAACGGTGATTGATTAAAAAGTTTTATTAACGTCGCACTAAAAGCAATACAAGGACCATTGGGGACAGGCCTTGTAATTTTGAACCTCGGTCATGTGCCGAGGATGACACATGAGCTGGTACTTCCTCTTCTAACTTCTACACCACGCCAACGGAAGGACTTTGAGCCTCGACAGATTTAACGTGCATCAGTCTTGACTACACGGCGGGTCTTCAATGACATCAACTCGATGATGAACTGTTTTAATATTGTTGAATTCTTTGAAAATCAAAATAAATATCTGTGAAGTGACACATTCATTATACGCTAATAAAGAGTAAATGTACACTAAATATACGTTTGTTTAAAAATTCTTTACAAGCATCGATTGTCTAAAAGGCAATAAATATGATATTTTTTTTAAAAAAATCAGCTGTGCTTTTTGATATTTATACTACTAATCCATTAGTAATGGCTTCTTATCAAATAATAATTAAAAAAGATATATATTATTCTTAAGAAAATTTTTACGATTTCTTCCCAAAATTATTGATAAATATATCTTTTCTATATAAAAAGTTATTCGTGATGAATTGAATCTTTTGTTTTTCATATATAATTTCAATATTAGTAGCATGTGTTGTGTGTGGTGTTAGATAGAAAAAAAATTGCTTAAATTCTATGAGTAATACTCAGATTTTTGAGTTTCAAAAAGAAAATGAAAAAAGTGATTGTAAAAATATGTAAAGGAGGAAAATATGATATTGAATTCAGTTCTTGGGGCAACATTTCTCTTATCACGAAGTGAAAAATGTTAGAAGAGAACCTGAAACTATTGAGAATCGGGGTGGAAACGTTCCTGAAATCCCCTTATTAGAAAATAAAATTCCTCCATAAAATTCCATCTCAAATATATAATAAACATTTATTTAATAAAATTAAGTATTTGAAGTGACCTGGAAAGCAAAAACATTTTAAACTAAAGAAAATAGGAACAATTTTTATCTAGCAGACAAAGATATACTTAAAGTAGCTTATTAATCTGTCATTTTTAATGTTTTACAAAATGTTTTTATCTTTTCAGTCACTAAAAAAACTTAAACTGTTTTCGTGCAAGCTTTGAACCCAAAAATTTTTTATGGCTTCAACAAAATTAATATTTTTAGCTGCTACATTTATAATGAAAAAGATTGCATAACCGTTTTACTTGATTCGTCGTTGATAAAAGATAGCCTTTTAATGAACTTTGAAGTTTCTCTATCACGAACTTACTGAAACACACACTGTCAAAAATTTTTTTTAATTCCAAACACATATTTTATAATTAAAGGTTTTATGGAGGTATAAGTTGGACACCCACGACGACTTTGTAAGAAAGGAATTGCCGTCACGTATAACGTTAATAAAATCGAGAATGATGTATAATCATACGGAAATGAATGCGACATTTGCGAAAGAATATTGCCCCTGAAACCAATTATCTCGTTTCCCTTTGTATAAGGTTTGTTACGACTTGTAACTTTTCTGTAGGAGATTGTACCCGACACTTAAACACATTGCGTATTCAAAGATTCAGATAGATAAGTTTAGAATGGTTGAACACTAAAGAGATTTATTGACGCTTTATCTGTCCTATGAGTTTCAACTGTCTAATGTTAGAAGGGGGGGGGGAGAAAATGCGTGTTTTTCCACAGCAGCATTCTAACAACCAAGTATGACAGTATATCATTTTTAGTTTTAAACTTAAGAAAAAATGAAGTAGAATATTTTATTTGAATGCAACTTCTGTAGTGGTGGTAAAGTCGAGAAATCCTTGGTAGAATTTTAGAATTAAAATAAAAATGAAAGCGCACACAAAAATTGGCCTCTAATTATATATTTAGTATTGTATTTTTCTTGTGTTTAAAAATTCAATTTCACGTATAAAAACTTGTTTTTTTAAAGATTGTAGAAGAGAAAAACAAGGTTGGGGGGAGAATGTAGGCATTGCTAGTTTCTGTTTTAATTTTTCAATTTCTCTCGATTTTTTAAAAATTTGCAAATCAATAAGTTGAATATCAATTAAAAAAAGTCTTAAAATATTTTCAAGCGTATCATCAATGAATACAAACAAAGGAAACACATGGTAATAAATAAACTGTTGTTAACATACAAATAGGCTCTGTATAACAGCTCATGTTTTCTAAAGTTTTTTTTTTTTAATTAATTTTGATCAGTTCGAATAAATTCAACATTGATTCTACTGAGTACAGTATATAATATTTTCTAATACTTACTTCATTCAGTATATATTTAAATTTTGTTAAAAAAAAAATCCTCCCCCCCCCCCCCTTTTTCGAGTACTGTTATTAGATTATAACTAAAAAATAATCTTTTTTTCTTGCGGATATAGTATTTTGTGAAGTAATTAAAACTTTCGATAGAGATTTATTTTTTCACCGCTATTATGTAAAGAAATTATTAAACAAGGTTGAAGTGAATGCTGTTTAAAAATACATTTCTTCCATTTTTGAATTACTTATTCATGCAAAGTAATGAGGAAACGGTACCCTAAAAATAACAGAATACTAAAAAAAAAATTATATCACCTTATTTTAATTTTAGCACTTTTAAAAATTTATTACAAATCTTTCATAGTTCCAGCTGTATTATTTAGTGCATTATTTTAATTTTCTTTCACAGAGTGCGCCATATTATTTCATTCACCTTTAAAATTTAATTCTTTTTCTTTGCTATTATTTTTTCTAAATGTCACGCATTTACAATTCCAAGGCTTTCTTAAAATCTTCAGATTTTATGTGTGTCTACGGTGAACATAATTATTTTCTTATAATTCTACAAAATAGCTCAGCTCAATTTCGTTAAAAGACACAATTTGTCAGTGTAATTATTATAGCACACATTCTTCCCAAATTTAGGTAATGCACTGGAGCATAAATTGAACATATTGTGTTTATGTAAAATCACAAAAATTGTCCTTCAGCAATCCTAATATTAATAAATAATTTTAATACATTTTTGTACTGTTCAAACAAATTACGGATACTTACTTGTGTGTAAATTATTCGCAAATTGCATTATAACCTACAAATAAATTTTAAAGTAGTTTCATAGTTTTAATTGATAATAAAAATATTGAACTGAACTATTTTTAAGTATGGTTTTATCTGTATTGGTAATATTTGTTTTCTTTTGCGTCATGAAAATATGAAATTATCCTATTTTATACAATCTAAGTGAAAGAAAATTTTGAAAGCTTTATGTTAAAAACTACCAGTTAAATTTATAAAACTTTCCTCAATAACATTTTTATACAACATGCGTTTCTTCTAAAACCATTAATAAAATGATTAAACATAAATCAGAAGTTAAAAATTTATTTGCAAATAACGAAGTATGTACGATGTAAAATAATCAATTAATTAATTATTCTTATCGTAAGAAATCATATTTTAGAGATCTATTTTACACAATAATAATAGAAATAATACAAATTGTTAGCTTAAAAATTAAAATTAATTAAATTTTATATGAAACATAGTTAAATTAAAATTATTAAAAAAAATTAATTAAATATTATATATCAGTTCATACATTTTGTACTAATAATAACATTTTCATAGATTATGCCAAATTTGTTACACTAATTAAAGTAAATTACTCAAAATAATAAGGAATTATCAAATTGAGCAAAATAAATTTTTTTAGTGCAAGTAAAGTAAAGTTATTAATTTTGGACATATTAAGAGCAATATCCGAATTGATTTCTATTACAAAATACTTCAACTAAGAGTAGAAATTTTCAATTTAAAATCTTAATTATTTTCCGATGTAATACACGAAGAAGGAAAGATAGAATATTTACAAATATATTTTAAAAAGCCTTAAAGACATTTTAAATGCACTAAAGCAATAAGAGAATTGTTTTTTTGATGTAGACTGGGACAAAAATGGAAAAAAGGGCTTATTCCGGTGTACAATGGTTGTCTTATCTCCCTACTCTGAATAAAAAGGTGCAGTAAAGTGATTGACATTAACGAGCTCCACTCCTTTTGCGGAAGGCGTATGTTCTCTATAGGAACTTGGCTACCTAGAAACTAGTGTCTTTTCTAAAAGGTTCAAGGACGCCTGTAAACTTCCGCTGCACTGTTTCTAGATGACGCCAATAAATGTTAAATGAAAGTAAACTGACAGATTTCCCCCAAAGTATGTGGTCCGTCTGCTTTGGCCCTTTTTAGATCATATATTAGCTTTACTCGTAGACTATGCAGGACACTGATTTTATCTTTGGATTTCAAAGAGGGCTAGAAAAGAGGAGGGAAAATTATTTTGAAGTGTAAAGGCGGTGGGGAGGAGGTGAAACAGGATGCTTCAACTGTTCTATGTTCAACTGTTCTTCCTTCTTTTTTGTTGGGTATTTGTAGTTAGAATACTCTTGGTAAGGGTGGGATTCAATGCTGTAATTTTCACAGAATTGATAAGAAAAGATCTTTATGATGTTTTTAATGTATCAGTCAATCACAATCGGGGGAATCTTTTTCTTCTTCTTGTCAAAGGGACTACTTGTCACCGATTCTGACTTGTCATTGTCGATTTGAATTATGGTTGTATTGGAGGGCTCCGCCACGGTATTAACAAGCTCTTCCTCTAGTATGCTAATAATGGGGCCTGTTCCTCTAGAAAGGCATCTATTTAAAGATTCCTTTAAAAGGGGTGGATCGGAGATGGTACGGAAGTATCATTTGAAATAAAGTTTCTTTCATGTAAGATTGTTTATAAAATGTCGAAACCCTATTGGATGATAATTTCCCAGAGGAAAGATAATTGGTTGATAACTCGTAAAGACCTAAAATATGGCTTTTTGGAAACCAGAACTTGTTCTCTTTCTTACAGATTCTCAAAAGTTTCAAGCAACGTTAAAATTTCTTTGTTTCCCACCTTAATAGTGTATTGAAATTGAAAAAAGAAGAGAATTTCAAGTTGTTGAGCATATTTTTGAATCATTAGATAAATATCTTGAAAATATTCAATGTATATTCTTAATAAAATACAACTTTACGTATTAGCTAATTGATATTTAGACTGTACTGACATTCTACCGTTAAATAAGAGTAAATGAATGATATATTCTGATTAAATCTAATTTTATGGTAACTTAATAATAAATAATGTAAGTATGTAGACAAAGTTTTTTCATAAATGTGTGTGTGCAGTAAGAGAGAGAAAGAGAGCGATATTTTTTTTTTCACAAACTATCAACTTCCATGCGAAATTATCAACTTCCATGCGCAATTTCAACCGAAAATCTTCTCCTTTTTATACACTTGGTTAATTTGTTTTATTAACATCGCACCTAGAAACAAAACTGAAGATATTTTTCATAGAATACAAACCATAAATAATAAATTCTTTATTCTTATGGTAAACTTATTGAGAATATTTTGCTTTTCAGATGGATTTAGTAAAAAAAATATACAATTTCATAAATTAATATCTATTAAAGACTGATTTGTAATGAGGGTTATAAAAAATTGCCTAGAAATTTTGATCATTATTTTTATGGTAGTTAAAAAATTTTCAAAAGTTTGAGTGTGTGTGCATATATATATATATATATATATATAATGTAAATTAATGAAAGGTGAATTTATTGTTTGTTATAAGAATATAAGAGTCATTATTTTAAACTAGACAGAAGGACTTTGGATGCATTTTTTAAAATTATTGATAAAATTGATATGCGACTTAATATTGTTTTGGAATTGCTTATTGTATATGATTTTTTTCCACTTTTTTATGCATCTAAATTCTTAATATTTTTACTGTTCCAATTTACGAAGAAAGTGTTTCCTCGCTATCAAATCTTTCAATATTCTGGAGGCACATTTCATCCAATCTGACACAATCGTTATTGAATCGTTATTTGTTTGTACTCGGAATATATTGTCGGTATGTAACGATTAGATAACTATTTAATTTTAGACCTAAACAAATATTTTTACACTTGTAATTTCTTTATTTTACAGTGAGGACAAAGAAGGGCTTTTTTTCTTGTGGATGGAAAAAAAAAGAGAGTTCTTTGGCCTCTTATTGCCAGGCATTGCCATCCAGAGACTTCAATTATATGTACGGATAGCGCACCCCAGTATCACAGCGTCAATAAATTGTTTAATGACGCTGTGCATAAAACCACAAATCATAAAAAAGGAGAATTTGTTAGTAAAATAGATAAACTTAACACGATTAATCCTTTAGAAAACAAGAACAAACACTTCAAAAAAGCAATAGTAAGCAGACAATCTGAAAAATATCTAAAACAATATATATATATTGCCATTGCATTTCTACAGAAGAACGAGACTTAGTACGATGAAGCCTCTGGATGCAAAAGTGCAAATATTTTTGGAAGACATCTCTCTGGTTTTTCCAGGATATGGAAAAAAAGGCCTCGGGTTAAAAAAAAAAATTGAAATTCCAATGGTAGAGTCCGAAGGTATTTCGGACAAGATGCCAAAGACTTCAAATAAAAAATTATTAGAAGGTATTTTGTTTCATAATTTTTTTAAATTTTTGATATCATTCAAGATAACTACTCCTTTTTTTTAAACAAATGTATTATTTATTTATTTTTGCATTAAGTGATGACGACGAAGTTCCTTTTGTGGACGACGTTGGTGGAGATCCAAATTGGGAAGATTTTTAAAAAAATCCTCTCCCCTTCCGAAAAAAAAAGGAACACTAAAGGTAAAAATGTTTAAAGCTGTTGATCTTTGTTAATTGTCATTAAATTCTTATGTAATACGATTATATACGAATTGTTTTAAATTCAGGATTCCATTTACTTTAAGAAACTCTTGCTCCTTTTTGTAATAATTAATATTTCAAAATCAGACACCTACGTTTTTCAGTTTTCTTTTTGGTTTTTTAAATATTGATTTAATTTAATAATACGTTTGTATAGCATAAAATATTGAGTATAAAAATTTGCATTTTACAGGAACAATATTATATTTACTTGATTTTCACATTTAGGTTTCGTCATGTTAATTTCTTTTCTGGCCTTTATCTCTTTCAAGGATCGCGACCTTGAAGTTGAGTCGTAGGTGCGTATTCTGATGATTACTGTACGTTAAATGAAATGGATCTCAAAATTCTTAAGTGGTGTTGTACAGAAGCCAGGGGAATTCCAGTTAGGATTCGAGTCTTCATCTAACTGTTGCTCCGATTTATCAAGTCCACTGTCGAAAGTTTTTTGCAATGGAACTCCAAAACGAAATAAATTTCTTAATTTTTTTTTCTTTTTCCATTAATTAATTTGCAATTGAATAAATATTCTTCACTTCTGTTAGTTGTATTTCATCATTTAGCTTAAGAAATGTCTCATGAATTTTCATAATGTGTCGAAAATTAACGTTATTCATTTAACAGCTCAGGAAGTAATTATTACAGTATTACAGTTGCTTCATTTCATTTGAACAATCAGAATTAAAATATTTTCAGTATATATTTCAATACAAGTGCTTCTCATTTACTATTTAAAAATTAGTAATTACAAACATTTAACTTTGAAATATTTAACTGATTTTATTAAAGAACTGATTTATATCAAACAAGAATGTCTTAGAAATCAGATCAGTTTTTCTTATATGTTTATTAATTTGACAAGTTCTACTTGTAAAATACCAAATTAAATGAATTGTTCTTTTCTTGTATTTTATCTGAGATCAGCATTTGTATGAATGGATTACCTTCAAACCCTTAAAATTAATTTTATTAATAGGAATGTAGGAGGATAGGAATATTAATGAACTAAATGGATGCACGTATTTGCTTTTTCTTTGGTAATAAAATTGAAAGTGTTGTAGTTACTCTATGTCAAAAATAACAATCTATCAAAACAGAAACTAAGTTTAGTAAACTTACAGATGGGGTAAACATTGCCTTTTTTATTGTAAAATATGTAGATATATATAGTTTTTCATATGATGAAGAATTTTTTTATTAAATATTGCTCATTATAAACTTATCGGAATATGCAATTTTTTTTCTAGATTTAAGAATCTTAATCTTTTTTTTCTATTTTATTTGTACACAAAATTCAGCTAAGCTATCCAAAAAATTCAAGGAAACTTAAGTTCTTTGATATTTCATTTGAAATAATTGATTGTGAGTGATATGACATTTGATATTACATATATTATACTACAATAAATTGTAATTAATATGCATTTCTAAGAAAAGAAATTCATTTGGTATTTCTTCTTGTTTTAAATCCTAAAATTAACCAAATTCATTTAATTTTTTTTTATTGCTTGTGATCTAACGAATCTAATTCCAATGTTGATAAGAATATTAATTTTTAAGGTTTTTACGGGGAAAAGAGTAATTTCTTAAAAAAAAATATTTTTTTTTTGAATAATTTAAGATTCCAAGTTGTACGATTACCCTGTTCATATAATATTTCATCTTTAATGCCAATACAATATTTTTTAAAGCAATATTGAATTTTTTAAACTTTAAATAAAAAAAATTTTAATGTTTAACTTTTTGTAAAAAATTCTACAGATTAAGAATACATGAATATGATCTGTCCACTGTTTGAATGGATCACTTGTTTTAATTTTTGCAAAAATATTTGGAGGATGTGAATTTGATTTGTATTATTTATTACTGTTTCAACTTAATTATGGAACTTCCAATTACTTTTAATTTAATATAATAGATATTGAGGACATTCCTTTCTTTTAAGAGAAATGTGCACCGTAAATTAAACTATTAAGCTTTTAAATTTAGTTAGTTTTATTCATTGAAATATAAATTGCGCTGAAAGGAAAGGTATATTCTTTTTCATCGAAAATAATTCTGATGTTATATAGCTTTCAAACGTTTGCTTTGTTTTACTTTTGGAAGAAAAAAAAATGTTCATGTAATTTATTCTATAGAGATGTATAAGTGAAATAAGTAATTTCTAATAATTTTTAATATGATAGAATAAAAAAGAAAGAAACAACATAAAACCCTTTCAACATTGAGGTAGTTTCTAAAGATATTAGTTTATTGAAATGATAAATCTTAACTTGTAGGAAAAAAAAATTTAAATGTTCTTAATTAGTTAAAAAAGAATTTTTTAAAATTTTGATACATTAACAGGAGATTAATTTAGAATCCAGTTACATTTTTTTCATTCATGTGATAAATTATTCTCTGCGTAATAAAATATTGCTTGATCAAAATTTCATCAGATAAAACGCTCCACAGTCGTCTCTTTTGAAAATTCTATCTGCAAGGGGTCGAATTGTTTGAAGGATTTCATTATCTGGAACAACAGACTAATTTTTCAATGCTGTTTACTAATGAGATTATTATGATAAACCTACTTTCTTTTATTTTAAATTACTTTTTTTAAAAAATATAAACAGAAAAAAAAAAAAAAAAAAATGAAAATAATACTGCGTTAAGGCATTTTACCGTAGAGTTATATTTACTGCAAAATTACATCTTTAATTATAAGTTTTAATATTTTTTGAAAAAAAATTATGAAAGATTCGATGTTATACGCTAAATCAGTTATGAATAAGTTCAATACAATTAAGCAAAATTCAATATGGAATATGATCATTCCGAAGAATACGAGAATAATCTTCAGTAATCCAATAATAAAGAAGGAAAAAAAAACCTTAATTTCAATGTTAAGGGATAAAAATAATTTTTTCTAGTACTTACGGTAGTGAAAATACGCAATTTTTTTTACAATTTTAATTTATTTCGATACGATTCAAATTTCTTCTAATGATAATGAAGAAAAAACACGATTTCAATATTAAGGAGGGGGGATATTAATTCTAATACTTACGGTATTAAAAAACCCGCAATTTTTCTAGAATTTTAATTTATTTTTATACGATTCAAATTACTTTAACTAATTTCGATTCGCTATTTACTACACAATTTCAATGTATTTCTTAAGAAAAAAATTTTTTCGGTTATTTTAAAATATCAAACAAAACTTTCAGGTAAACAGCAAGAAGATTGCTGGAGCACGATTTAACCGAAAACATTTTTCTGAAAACAAGATCAAAGGAAAATTGGTGAATGTTAATAAAAAACAGTGTATTACAACGCAGAGTGCGCATGGTTGCTACAAATCGAATGATTCTTAAGCAACTATCTATTCCAGTACTTACAGTAATAAGAATCACGCAAGTTCTTACGAAATTCAATTTATTTTTCTATTCGAATCAAATTACTTTAACCTTATTTCTATTTACTTTTATTACATAATTAATTTACTTCTTCAAATAGGTAAGCATTTTCTTAAAAACATTTTTGAACGGCTCATTTTAATAGTGCCTTATTTAAAATAGCAAAAGACACTCTCATAAAAAACTTTGGTGCGACATCTCAACGTCAAAAATTAGGTCTTACATCCCACAGAAATTTAGGTTCCAACTAATTCATGGCTTAGCTCACCCTGGTATCAAATCAACAGTAAAACTGATGACAGAGAAATATGTCTGGTCAGATATTAAAAAACAAGTTAGAGAATGGGCAAAGGCATGTATGAGATGCCAAAAGTGCAAAATCAACAGACATACAAAGTAAAAATTTGGAGAATTCCAACAACCAGATGAAAGGTTTAGTGTAGCTCATATAGATCTAAATTGGACCACTACCATCTTCAGAAGGGATGATGCATTGTTTAACTTGCATTGACTAATTCTCTTGCTGGATCGAAGCAATTCCTATACGAGAAATAACAGATAAAATAGTTGGGAAAGCATTTTATGAGCATTGGATTTGTAGGTTTGGAGTACCTGCTAAATTGATCACAGATCAAGGTCGACAATTTGAGTCGCAACTATTCAAAAGCATTGCTGCAATATGTAATACTTAAGTAGCTTATACAACGTCTTACCACCCTCAATGTAATGGGAAAGTTGAGCATTTGCATGGGATCTTGAAAGATGCTATAAAGACTCATAACAATATTAGGTGGACTGAGACCTTGCCCACTGTGTTTTTAGTCTAAGAGCTGCAATTAAACCTGACACAATTGCAGAAATGGTCTATAGTACCTTAATTAAATTACCTGATGAGTTTTTTTTATCCACCTACTATAACCATTGACCCACAAAATTTTGTTACCAAATTACAACAACACATGGCAGAACTAAAGCCACTGAAGTCTCCTAGCAACAGAAAGCAAAACATCTTTGTGCATAAAGATTTAAAATCTTGCTTGCACGTATTTGTTCGAATCGACAGAGTGAAAAAAGCACTTGAACCACCATACGAAGGACCATATGCTGTGATCAATAATTGCGACAAATATTTTACCATCTTGATCAAAAATAAAAAAAAGTTAATATCTCTGTGGATAGATTGAAACCTGCCTATCTTTTAGCAGTGGACAATCAAAATGAACAAACCAGTGTTGGATAGAGAACTGAGACTCCAAATTCTATAGATTCTCACCTGTTGCCTGATGAACAACCTACTACCAGCTGTAGCAGAAAGATAAAAAAAAAAAAAAAAACACAGTAAGGTTTAGAGATTAATTAATAAAAGATTTTAATAACAAATATTGATATTTATGTAAGTGTTATAGCTTTAAATTCCTTTTACTTATTTATTAAAAATTAGCAAATGTGAAATCATCATTTATGAAAAATGCAATATAACTGGTTAAATATTTTTCTTTTCTTAATGCAATTCATGTGCATATAATGAAAGTTATATATTAAACACTGTTTATAATGTTGTAAATATCCATATAAGATGAGGATGTATTTTTATTCCTGGATTTTAGAATTGTAAAAATTAACCCTAATTGATTATATATATGAACTTCATTTTAGTTTATATGAAATTTAAATATTTATTCTCCATTATACTGATATAACCTCTAGTTAGGTAAATTTACAATATAGAAGTTTTGTAAACAAAAGTTCAGAGATGTGTATGGTTGTAAATTCATAACAGCGAGAATCTGAATCAAACAAAATTCTTGTAACAAAAAATTAATTCAAGAGCTTGATATAAAGTGTTTCATAGATATTCTTACCTTTGAATTAATGTATGTTATACAAAAGATCAATTTTATGTCAAATACTTATTCGTAACTACTACTGTTTATTTAACGGTATTTGGTACATTGTCGACAGAAATTTTCTCATTAGTATTGTACATCTCATCTCTTAAATATTTGAAAGATTAATGTATTTTTACATTTGAAGAATGTGTTGAGACAAAACTAATGTATTGTTATTTATTTAATAATGAACATAATGTTTTTAGGATATCAATTCTTATAGATATGTGTTAGCATCAAATAAGTGTATCAATAGATATGTGTTTGCATAAAAATGTGTTCAATTGTGGTGTAAATGAGTTGTATTAATGTTTAACTGAGTTACAATTATGTGATGAATGGAAACTTAAGTTTACTGGTGTTCTTTCTTATAAATAGGAAATTTTCAATACATTATATATTATAAAATTACTTGTTTTATATGTAAATAGGAAAATTGAGGGTTTTTTTTATTACACTAATGAATTTGATCTATGCTTCATAATAATTCACAAAAATTAATATGTATCATTACAGGGTAACAAATTATTTTGAATTTCTAATGTAAATTTAATGCAATTTTGTTCACTAAAAGTACAACTAAAAATTGCTGTATTTTGTTTCTTAAATATGTATTGATGACTTATTTTTAGAAATGTTTGTTAAAGTATACAATAATAACTTATCTTCACTGAATGTAATTGGTATATGTAGTATTTTATTTGTGTATGGTTTTTTTTCCATGTATATAGTATGCTAAAATTTTAAAATCTTGTGAACTTATTAGAAAGTTTGGTGACTTGTAAAAGTACAATGATGTTTAAAATGAAATTATTTGTTTCTACTTATATTTCCTATGATTTGAATATTAAAAATGTATAATTTGGAATGGTAACATGCATAAATAATATGCATGTTGTTAAAACATATATATTTAGTGTATTTTTGTCATGGAATTTGTGTAAAAAGTATAGATGAATGATCAATGTTTAAAATGTTATTGTATAAGTTGAAACTGTAATTGGAATTTGTCAATAAGTCTCTAAACTGTCCCTGCCATATTCTTTTTCTATATATCGCAACTTCGTTACTGCCAAGCGAGTAATGGACAAGTCAGCCAAACATGTGGCTTGTTGTTAGGATAAATCAGGAATCCTAATTATTAATTAATTTT
>BMAW01076087.1:0-38098 GCA_019974015.1 Nephila pilipes
TTCGGACGGCTTTCGCCAGCTGTGCGCCACTCAGATGACTGCCGCTTCGACTCTGGAGTGTAGTGATGTATCCATGTTTCGTCCATGGTCACGTAACGACGCAAGAAATCTTTTTTGTTGCGAGTAAATAGCGATAAACAGCTTTCTGAATCATTGACTCGTTGCTGTTTTTGTTCCTTCGAAAGCAATTGCGGCACCCACTTGGAAAAAACCTTTTTCATGCTCAATTTTTCATGAAGGATAGTAAATACACTTGCATATGATATCTGTGTCATCTCAGCAATCTCACGGAGCTTCACTTTACGATCTTTCATTATAATTTTTGTCACTTCACTCACATTTTCCGGTGTAACGGCTTCCACAGGTCTACCCGAGCGTTCCGCGTCATTTGTGTCTTTACGACCACGTTTAAACTCGGCAAACCACCGACAAATCGTTGCTTTTGATGGACAAGAGTCCGGGTAACATTTTTCAATCCATTGTTTCGCTTGCACGGTGTTTTTACCCATTAAAAAACAATGTTTTATCAGAACACGAAACTCGTTTTTTTCCATTTTTTAAACAAACTACAAAACGACTTTACTCCAACCTCGATAACTCAGCTGTTTCTGGTCCGATCGACTTAAAATTTTGACACGTTTCAAGCAAAGGTTAGTACTCTAGAAAGATCTGGTTACTGGTTTACTACGAGTGCCATCTCTGGGTTAGTCTCGGAACTTATTGATCCATGTGTTATATATATATATATATACGAGGCATGTTTCTTAAGTAAGAACCGTTTTGAAATTAAAAAAAGACGTGCAAAGATATCGCAATAATTTTATTTTTACATAAAAGCCTGTACCTTAATCTACTTTTCTACATAATTTCCGTGAATATTGAGGCACTTGTCATAACGTGGCACCAGTTTTTGAATACCCTCCTCATAAAATTCTGCCGCCTGACTTGTTAACCACAGTATCACAAATGTTTTGACTTCGTTATCGTCTTGAAGACGCTGACGGCCCAGGTGTTTCTTCAAGTGCAGGAACAAATGGTAGTCGCTGGGCGCCAGATCAGGGCTATATGGAGGATGATCTAGAGTTTCCCATTTAAAAGATTTGATGAGATCTTTGGTCCGATTAGCCACATGTGGACGGGCATTGTCATGCAGCAAAACGATACCCTTACTCAACTTGCCACGTCTTTTGTTCTGGATTGCACGACGCAGATTGTTCAATATCTCACAATAAGACGCTGCATTGATTGTCTCATTACGAGGCAGAAACTCCACCAGCAATACTCCTTTTATGTCCCAAAAAAACTGTGCACATGATTTTCCGGGCAGAAATTGTTTGCTTAAACTTCACTCTTTTGGGTGATGATGAATGTCGCCATTCCATGGATTGTTGTTTCGATTCTGGTGTGACGTAAGCCACCCATGTTTCGTCACCAGTAACAATTTGGTCTAAAAAATCTTCACCTTCATTGCGGTACCGCTCAAGGAAAGTCAATGCAATGCCTAAACGTTGGGTTTTGTGCAAATCCGTCAACATTTTTGGAACCCAACGTGAACACAATTTCCGGTAATTCAAGTTCTCGGTCATAATGCGATACAAAACACTACGAGAACATTGAGGAAAGCAGTCGGACAATGATGAAATTGTAAAGCGACTGTTTTCTCTCACCTTTTCGTCCACTTTCTGCACTAAATCTTCATTAACGACCGAAGGACGCCCACTCCGTTCTTCATCATGCACATTTGTGCGGCCATCTTTAAATGCTCTCACCCATTTCCTTACCATTCCATCACTCATAATGTTTTGTCCGTAAACTTCACAGATCTCACGATGAATATCGATCTGTTTTACGCCTTTAGCACTAAGAAATCGTATAACAGCCCGTACTTCACAATCAGCGGGACTCACGATTGTCGGAGGCATCTTAAACACTCAGTAAACAACGTATACAATGAAGAATCAGACTGTAATGGCGTCAGTGCGTAGACAAGAGATGTAGGTAACCAGCGAGCATGCGCGGAACGCCGACCGGAGCGCTGCGGCGGCGGAATCGCAAAACAGTACTTACTTAAAAAACTTGCCTCGTATATATATATATATATATATATATATATATATTTCTGTGTATGTATATTTTTAAGCATTTTTATCTCCTTTTATGACTTTTATAGATTTCATACCAATTAGGTGCCATGTTTTTGATATGATGATAATCATCCTAATAAAAGAATAATCATTAAATAAATAACAAACATTATTATTAATAAACAAAATTTAATATTACAATAATTATTTTTTAATTTCCTGGTTTTATCGTAAATTCAAATGTTAATATATGAATAATGTATATATATACATAAAAAAGCGGGGAACAGAAATCAACGGGGATCAGTTTTTCTTTCAGAGAAACTGATTTCATTTTTATTTGATTGATTTTATATTAGAATGAAAAAGTTTTGTACATTTCAGAATAATATCGAAAATGAAATTCGAAATAAATTCGCATTCTACGTAACTGCGGGAATCAATCTCCAAACAGCGAAGTGACTGCTAATAAGATCGATATTTAATTTCGATAATTAAACCTAGTTTAATGTACAAATTTTATTCTATTAAGTTTTTGGAAAAATTACCTTAATATTCCTTAAAAATCAAAAATTTTACTTAGATTTGTATGCCTTTTTATTAAATATACTGAACTAGTTTCATTCATTTCCTTTTTAGTTCAGAAGTTTTTTTATCATTAATGATTACAAGGTATAAGATCGCTATTGATTTGTATGAAAATAAAGCTGCAACATTTTAATATCAAAGAAATGTTTAGGGGAAGAACTTGTGTGTATGTGTAATCTACAAAAAGGACATAAATAATGAAAAAAATCTGAAAAAAATTCCTATAAAGTACGATTTTTTAGCTAATTGACCAATTTGGAAATCGGTATATTAAAAAAACGCAAAATAATATCCTCCATTTTGCTAAACTTTTGTATTTTTATCGGGCTCTGATTATTTACTAGGATTATGTTTACAAAGTCGGGCAACCATCTTAGAGCCTTTGGCTTGGAACTTTCGTCAAGCTTGTCTAAACCTTAATAATCAGAAATACCGCAAAAGAACACTGCGATTAATGGAGAATTATCATGCAGTTGGCATAACTTGTAATAAAAAAAATTTCTAACTTGAGAACTTGCTCGTAATTGCGGAAACTTCGAAGGTAAAAATGAAATAAGGTTTGAATGAACGGGTATTTAAAAGTTAAGAGGAAACTTAAAGTGAAGATTAAGTGGAAACTCAAAAAAAGAAATCAGCCGGGCTGAAGATTGAGAGAGAACTATAATTTCAATGAACAAGTTCAACAGAGCAATTTTCTTTTTAAATTTTTCTTTACATTTTAAGAAATTGGGGAAATACCTTGGGTGGTTGGAGGATAAAAATCTGAAAATCAAGGCTTGAGATTTTATTTATCGCAAAATACGTAACTTATCAACGTGAGAAAATTATCCAATGTCATTATGCAAATAATGGCTCCCTTGTTATCCCACAGAGATCATCGTGCCTCATTTTCGTTTCAGGCCTCCTTCTAGATCTATGATGCAGGCAAGTGATAAAAGTTTCGTGATACATGGGTCTGTAAAAAATACTCCAAATACTGGAAGACCCCTTCTTCCACAACAAGTATCAAAGCCAATCTTGATCCCCGTGTTGAAGAAGTCATTCTAATTACCAAGAACATCGATATCATACCGTTCTCAAGAGCTTGGAATTAATCCTCAAGTTCCTATAATCTCATTACATCATATTTTATTGTCTAAGAAAACCATAAAGGATTTGTTTTCACCAATTCTCCTAAAACAATTGCTCAACAAAAGATCAATATTCGTCAAAAAATTCAAGGAATACAACAAGAAATATTAGAAGCTGCTATGAGAAATGTGTTGCAAAGAGCCCATATTTGTGAACTGGACATTGGTGCTCGTCTAAAAGATAGTTTTCCATATCTAGTTCAAAAAAGTCTTCAAAAAATGTATGATATTATACGT
Source organism: Nephila pilipes (assembly GCA_019974015.1). Lineage (NCBI taxonomy): Eukaryota > Metazoa > Arthropoda > Arachnida > Araneae > Nephilidae > Nephila > Nephila pilipes. The sequence continues at coordinate 4,040 of BMAW01076087.1, forward strand.
ATAAATACGTATATTCTGTTATAAGACATTAAAAGTTATATTCGTCTAAAATTGTAAAGTGGGTTTTGGTCATCTCTCATACTATAGTTCAAAAACAGATTTTTTTTTATCAAACATAAGTCCTATTTTTTGGCTTACACAATCATACCTTTTCTGAAACGAAAATGAAACATGTTACATAGTAATTTTTTACCTTTGCACTTTCCATTTTTAGCTGAGAAATTCTTTTTACATATACAAGTTCTGAGCCCATTGATAAACTCGCAGCTTCCGTGTTTTCCGCAATCACATTCTGCAAAAGCAAAAGATCACAAAAAATATATATAAGTTGCAAGTTGAAACCTCTATGTCTCATAAACGTAGCATATCATTCCAAACATCAAAGTACTATGATACTTACATTACTCTGTGGATATTTTAATAAAATGATTATTTTACATTTGTACTTCAACAATATAATCGCTCTACCACCTTATTTCCCATCACTGCATATACATGCCTTTCATTTTACAATGAAAAATATCATTTTTAGGAATTCATTTTGCTATCATCGATATGTTTCAAGCAAAATTTTTAATATACACTTTTGCTTCATAAAATTAATTAACGTATCTTTTATAAAAACTGATGTTAAATTACAGATTGCTTCGGCTAATCCCTAGGTTGTTGAGTTGTACTTTCGTTCATATTTATCGGTATAATCCGAAGTTACGCAGTGATCTTAAGCCACACAAAACAATATTTGTAGTTCTATTAAGAAGGGAAAAATAATTTAAATAAATAAGTACTTAATGTTAAACTATAATAAACGATATATTTCTAATAATTACGAATGAAAATATAGTGTAAATTAAATAACAGTGTATTTTCGACTATAGTCAATCAGTGTATAGACCGATAATGTGTTTTTCCCCCAAAAATCAGTCAGGAATTCAAATTTCGTATCAAAGCCGAAATTTTTTTAAAAAAATCATTTTCTGTCTGAAAAGGAAATAAATTTTAATATGGAAAGAATTAAAAATGAGGTTGATATGAATTACAACATTTCAAGCCCTCAGCGGCTTACCTTCTTCAGGTAGACGCGCCCCTAGGATATCCCAGGGATCCTTCTCTATTTTTGACTTTCCTTCTTTTCAACCCATTTTTACCATTTTTCAATTTTTTCCAACGAATAGATTGCAGTTTTACCTAATTTGGCTCACCTTAGCCACATCTGGATCTCTTGCACCATATAACTACTATCACTCATTCACCAAAATTTCAATGATTTAAATGGAATTTAATCAATGATCTGGATCCTCGGATTATGACACGAACTTTTAAGGAATTCATATGACTTTGTTTCTCTTTTTAAATAAAATTAATACCTCTTACAGTGTTACTTTTATGTGTGCAACATCTACGATATTCTACTATTATTTCGAAGGTAAGTTTTTTTTTTTTATCTTTTCCTTTAGCCTGGTGCAAATTTCGCCAACATCAGATATTTCGTTTTCTAGATTATTCGACAAACCAGAATTAAAAGCGATGAGGAAAATAAAACAATTCATTTTCATAAAGAGAATAATCATTTTATTTATAGTTATTTTCCTCGTAATCTTAAGATACATAAGCTAAGTTGATAAGAAAAAGTGCGATATTTGGCGATTTATCGTTCGCGCACGACTAAAGAAAAAGTGGCCACTTTTTGTAAATTTTTTTGAGGATTTGTATATAAGCCCATCCCCATAATTTAGCTTAACAAAACTCTTGGTTCCAAAAACTCTTGGCTTATACTCGGCAATATACTAGTAATTGCCGTTTCAGTTAAAAGTAAATAGCATGCATATCTCATTTTGTGTACATATCTAAAATGTATATATTTTTCTCAGAAAACAAGAGTCCACGAAAATGTTCTATGATTTAATACACCAGACATATTTCTAGTTATAGTTTAGATTAAGAAAGAGAGCCATTTTACCTTCGCATTTTCCATTGTTTACTAAATATCCAATATCACAAGAACAAATCTTTTTCCCATGCAACACACTGCATTCGCCATGCTCCCCACAATAACATTCTAGAAATGATAGTAAAAATAAATAAAACTAGTACATAACAACATACATAGTACGAGTATATCATGTGAAGTTAACAATAACTTTAAATAAACATTATGCATATAAAATAAACTGTTTTTTAAGGAATTCATTGTATGACTAAGTCTAACAATGATTCCCTTAAAAAGGTACGGTTTTAAACTTTAAGCACTGGGAAACTGAATCCAATTAAGTTTAATTGAAATGAACAGAAAAATCATAAAAGATTGAAAAACATTTAAAACATTTGTCTTTTTAAACTTAACTGTCCATTAAATTTAAGATACATCGGCAAAGTAATTGCGCTTACAAAAAAACTCAATAATTAGCTCGAAATTTCTTTTATTAAATTCTGTTTACCTAACTCAGAAAAGAGAAAAATCTTTCTTAAAACAATATCTGATGTATCCAGAAAGGTATATTGCTAGTTTTGAGTTTTTTGCTACCTAAATGTATGTGAATTTTCAAAGAAGATAAGATTCTGCGGGTATTTTTTTTTCCTCAAAATAAGTCAGAGCCAGTTGTTTTTGCAGTCAGAAATAGGTTCAAGGCTTTCCTCAATTTCACCCAAACTCAATTTCGCTCACGAAGCTCAATTCCTTCTCAAACATTGTTGATTTAAAAGGAAAGGAATCAAACAACATTTGGTAATCGAGCCTCAATATGCTTGCATGCCCATCAAGTAATAATCAGAGCACATCGTATCACAGATTTTTAATGAGAAAATGATTGTGATTGTTTTTTCCCGTTGCACAAAGAAGAAACACGAGGACTATTGGTGACGGACCTCGTAACCTTGAACCTCGGTCAAGTGATGAGGACGACACCTGAGCTAGCACCCCCCCCTTCCTCTTTAAACTTCTCCATCATCAGGAGGACTTTGTACCTCGACAGATTTAACGTACATCAGCCCCGCTATACGGAGAGTCTTTAGTGGCATTCAGAACTTGAACCCATGACTGGAAGAAAAATGTCAGTCGTGTGTCTCTGAACTTGACCACCAGGCTACGGCGGCACCATCAAAAGAAATAACTAATAATATAAAACTGCAAGTAATTAAACAACAATTTTAAGGTATTAGATCAAGCATCCCCAACCCTTCAGTGAAAATATTTTCATTTCATAGCTGCGAATAAAGCATCTCAAGCAGAATGCTTGACACATTACTTCAGTAGTGGCTAACAGAGCGTATTACTTCCTTATTTTTGAAGTTTAAAAATTTTTTATACATTACATCAGTTATGTGTATAAAATTTTTAAACTTCAAAAATCGTATCGCTTGTTATGATACCTTTAACAAAGATTTTGGGTTCAATTTCTTTTCATAGTCACAGAGTGCAAGATTATTTTTCTTCCTTTTTAAATTCGGAGATCATGGATACACAGATAGGTGGATAGAACTCGTTAAAGTTTAATTAATCCGGCTGTGAAAATTTTTGACATCAGCGAAACTGGATTCTCAAATTGACTCATTACTTATTTAGATCAATTTAAAGTTAAACGGTGCTTCTTCTCTAAACTTAAATTATTTATACAAAACTTATGAATTATGAGATTATCACATTTATAATTAATGAAATAACTATGTCAATTGGATCATATAATGTATAAAAGAGACTCCAACTATTGATAAGAATAAAGAATTATGATTAAGAACAATGATTTTATCATTTGTTGCCCTCATAAGTTTATTTAATTTAAACATGCTATTTAGTCAATATTTACATAATTGTTCATATTTGGAGGATGAGAGGTGGTGTCACAAACGCAAACGTTAAATTCGTGTACAACTTAATGTAAATAGGGTGTGTGTGTGTGTGTGTGTGTACGTATTGTGTGTGTGTGTTATTATTATTGTGTGTGGTATTGTGTGTGGCGTATTGTGTGTGTGTGTGTGTGTGTGTGTGTGTGTATGCCAAATTCTCGACGTGCTTTTTATTCAAATGTGACGACAGAAGGAAAGGAGAGTAACCAAAAAGAGAGAGAAAGCACCCTTCCATCCTGAAAATGTGATTTACACTTAAGAACATTAAACGAGCATTGACTCTCTATGGGTTTTCATGGAAAATCAAGTGTCAGAGGGACATTACAGTAATTCTTTGGCTCTGATCGAGGGAACCACACATCAAAAGAAATATTTCATTTACATAATTATTTTTATTATTAAATGTAAAGTATATCTTTAAATCCTTAGTTTAATATAAATCACATAATGTGCACCAATTTATTATTTTTACTTGAAAATTGTCTGACTAATGAAAATATTCAACAAAAAACTTGAATATTAATCATTAGAATGACTAGAAACGTTATTTTAATCACTAGACTGACAAAATATTTCACAAAAAAAAAGAACATCGATAAAGCTATTTTTAATGCAGTGGCCCTTTTTAGGGAGAAGGGGTTATATTTGATTGTTTGCGGGAATCTGGTACTTCGTTAATTTTTTGGCTAATAGCCATATCTCCTTTACTATATATCTGTTAAGTTTTCTACGACTAATATCTTTCATTGACACAATAAAGGTTTCAGTAAAGTTTCTTAATATGTCAACTCAGATTCGTCAATTTTTTGTTCACAATGTGTATTATGTATACTTTCTAATTTAAACGATAGATCTCTAACAACACCATCATTTGACAAATATTTATTATTTTCTAGAAACTCGTATACTAATTTAGTAACTTTCAGATTACAAGAGATAAACTTTCTTAGATAAATCAGCTGAGTTATAAAAGAATGCCACGTTAATGGTAACTTTGGATCAAATTGACCCATCAACCACTTTGAGCAGAAATACCACTTTTCTGTGATACACTCAAACCTATACAAGATGTTCAATTTTATTCAACTTGAAAGTTGACTGGTAGATAAATAAAGAACTAATGTCGGGAAAATATACAATAATTCGTTGATAGAGCTCTTCATAGATGTTGCTGGGTCAGATTGATTCGACGTTTCTTCTGCCGGGTTAAATATAAGTCACTATTGAAAAATGTCAATGCCTTCTGAATTTTTTTAATATGTTTGAATGATAAACAAACTGTACCATGCTTAATGTTTACTAATTAAATTTGGCTATAGCGTGCGAGATTTTTTTATTAGTAGAGAATGCAATTTCTAAAATTTCAATCTTTTTTATACGAAAATAATATTACACTTTTTTAAAAAGCGATTGATACCATAGAAATACTTTGGTTATTAAGATATATAATAATTATAAAAAGTGATATGTAAAAGGAGAAACGTGTAATTTCATATCTAGAATTTTAAACTCAATTGTATTTACCTATGCATTTCCCGTCAGTTTCCTTGAAATGTTCTTCACATTCACAACTTTTTCTGGAGTTTTTCAAGCTGCAACGTCCATGACTACCACAATCACATTCTGAAATCAAATGCAACTACGTTGAAAATAAAATCGTTAACAAATATCAAGCAAACAAGCATAAGAATTTTATTTACGTATGTTTACTTTATATCATCGCTTGTTATGCTTCAGTAAATATTAAACTTTTGCTATTTAAAAAATTACATTAAAAATTACTTGAAATAATTTTGATCATATTTTCTCTGTTTAAATATTATAATTTGGGAAATCTAGAAACATCACAGAAAGTTTTAGGATTTTTGTGAGAAGTTTGACATGTTTGAAATATTTCTTTTATAACCAATGAAGGGACCACTTTTGGCCTTTTGTGGATTTTATTGAAAGCACTTTCACAGTCACGAAAAAAATCACGATATTAAAAATAATTATCTATGCACAGTTACACAATTAGATGTACAAAAACAACATTTAGTAGCAGGGTCTGATTGCGAGGTGATATCATTTTATCCTCCGAAGGACTACTGCCGAAACTTCGTGCTCTCTATTAAGAATGGAGTTGCAATGGACAGTTATAATTCCGATGAGGTAGACAATAACACTTTATTTGAAAATAAACTTTTGTGATTATGGTATGTCTTGAATTCACCATCTAGATATAAATGAAGAAAGGGATCTCAATTCAATAATTGATTTGACAGGGGCATCACTTGATGAAAACTAGAAGTTTCAAATGTCAACTTTCTGGAAACTCAAAACGATGTATGTGGAGAAGTGAAGATATTTAAGTTACAGAGCTCCCCCATATCTTAAAGACATTTGCCTCCTCCTCATATATATTAAATTAAAAAATATTATGATATTTAATTTCAAATATTAAGGTGTCAAAGAGGGAGTTCAGAGCACTCCCTCTTATTCCCCTTTATATTCCTCTCCGCTTATTCCACTTTATAAGAACGTAATTTGTCGCTCTTTTCAACAAATCTTAGCAAAATTACAGCTTCCACTGTTTACATCCGTCAATGAATGTCCTTTGTTTTTCCTTAAGATGAAATAAACACGTTGTAAAAAAGGATGAAGAAAGGTCTCTTCTCATCGTAGTCACTCCATACTTCGTAATGTTACGAGAAGGAATAGCAAAGTAGGCACAAGAAGAAATATACTGCAAGGTAACAGTATGTTACAAGAAGGAATAAGAAATTACGAACAAGAAAGAACGTACTGCAAAAGACTATCATGTTACAAAAAGGAATAGGAAAGTATGAGCAAAAAGGAACATACTGAAAGGAATAATTAGCATGTTACAAGAAAGAAAGTACTGTAGAGGAATAGCATGTTACAAGAAAGAAAGTACTGTAGAAAAATAGCATATTACAAGAAGGAATAGGAAAGTACGTACAAAAAGGAACGTACTGAAAAAAATAACATGTTACAAGAAAGTACTGCATAGTAATAACATATTACAAGAAGGAATAGAAAAGTACGTTCAATAAGGAATGTACAGAAAGGAATAATATGTTACAAGAAGGAATAGGAAAGTACGTACAAGAAGGAATGTACCGAAAGGACTAGCATGCTACAAGAAAGAAAGTGCTGCAGAGGAATAGCATGTTACATGTTTCTTTTAATATCTTCATTCCAGGTGTTATTCAGTTTATTTGATCTGAATCATTTTCAGATATTTTATAAGCTAACTTTGAATCATTAAAGGGTCTCGTTATTAGATTTACGTAATTCATAAATCAAATGATAAAGATGCTAGTTTTTCCCTAAAAAGGGAAAAGGAGAAAATGTTATGTCAATAAACATGAATTTATGTTCTTGAAATATTTAAATCTATTACCTTGAAATATCAATATTTGGATGTCTTTTGGTAATGGCTTTTTAAACCAAGTGACATTAACCTGACAATGTTACAATAGACTTTATTAACACATACTTTAATGACAGAAAAGTCGCAAAGATATTCGGAAATTATGATTTTTATGAAAATAATCTCAGAGCATCAACCATATATAGTTATAAATTCTCGAAAATATGTCTCTCATTTTCCTTTCAATCAACAATAGAATGTCTATTCAGTTTTTAGAAAGTTTATGAGAGAGCTTAACAATAAATTTATTCGCAAATACTAGAACCATAAAATCTCGAAAGAGATTTCCCCATCTCCCCCCTTTTTTTTAATAAAATCTATTACGAATAGGCTTGAAATCGAAATTTAAGTTAAATTTATCCTCGAAAGTTTAATTTTTTATAAATTAGGTGCAAATTGAGAAAAGATATTCATGAAGGAAAATCATCATATTTCAAAACAAATATCTAATAAAAATTGTATGAAAATATATAATTTTTGAATTTAATATGAAAGAATATGAGAATAATTCAAAAAAAATATAATTTACGAAACACGGATTGAATATCTTTTATAAGAAATATAGAATATTTTCGGAAGTGAAGAAGAAATTCGCTAATTAGGCTTAAGGTGGCAAGAAGGCTCAATCTTCAAAGAGGACACATATTCTGAATTTTAAATTGAGACTTGCAAAATTATTATTAAATGTTGTAGAAATTATTTAGTAGCTGTATGAATGTCCAACTGCATTCATTTGTATTTTTTTAATTAATTCATTTCTTACTATATCAAGTTAACCAATTTATATAAAACAAAAAACTGAAAACATACCTTGGCATATCCCATCCTCTGCTTCGTATCCCTTGTCACAATAACACTTTTTTTCTCCAAAAACAAAAGCACAAGATCCGTGATTGCCACAATTACATTCTGGTGGAAAATATTTAACCAAATTCAGAGGCATTCTTATTAATATCATTCATATATACCTCACATTACCTTCTAATACACTGTGACTTAAAAAAAGAGTTTAATGAACTTCATAAATGTATAATAACACTAGTGTATTTTAAATTTTAGTGCCTTATGTAATAGGTTTCCCCTCTAAAATTTTTTTATAATACTTGTAAACATTCAACATATAGTTTCAGCGGGCAGTTGTGAATCTGAGCTATTCGCGATTTTCTCTTCCCTAACATCGGGAATTTTTCGGTAATATGAATTGAAATTACAACTCCTTGTCAACCAAAATGAGACGTTATTATATAAATTAGATGAAAATGAAAAGTTTAAGGAATAATAACGTCATTACATTTATGAATGGGAGATAGTGATATATTAGTGTAATAGATTTGAAAAGAAAATAATACTCGCGCGATTAGCTGTTAATTTAATGAAATCATCATAATTAATTGATCTGTATTGAAATTAGTCAAGAATGACTTCTAATTATAGAAAAAGAGTTTATTATATGTAAGAAGTGTTTCAATCTCGGAATGAGGGATTTGGAAAAGTTATTTAAACTAACATCTTGTTATTAGAATATAAACTAGAATTAATTGAGTTACGAAGGATTCGATAGAGAAAGTGATCTTACATATTCTGTGTTGATAAATAATAAATTATGTTATATTGTTCTGACGTATTTTCAGTTGGAATTTTGAACTTAACTACTATTTAATTAGATTTTAAGATAGCTGCAGAATTTAATAATGAAAGAATTACGTCACTCACAATGATCATTTTCGAGTTTTGGCATCATCTATTTCTGTTGAAATACTTTGAAAAATGGGTTCCCTTATTTAAAAAAAACCATCATACCCAGATATCTATATACTGCGTTTTGTATTAATAAATAAATTTTTAAAAAACCAAAAATCGTGAAAGTTTGCTTTGGAAAACAGATGTTTAATCTTTTTTGAAATGCTAACGGACCCCTAGGAGCTTAATTACGGTTGTTCTAGTACAGGCCTGGCCAACCCATGGGCTACATGTCTCCCGGTATCAACCTGCGGCACGTTAAGTTCGGTCACCTCATAAAAAATTTAAGCTCTTATTGTACATAAAAGTATTAAAGAATATTCCACTATAAGTCATTCGTTTCAAATCTTCGAAAGCATTAGTACATTGACTCAATTGTCGGTCGCGTCACAATTTTTCTGCGATATTCATGATCAAAAAAAGTTACAAAGTCAAGCTCATTTGAAAAGGTTTGCGGGCCACCTTGCGTGAATAGGCAATACAATATGTATACCGTCTATCAAATCTACTAAAGAGTGCGGGTGTGCATTACTAGACCTGGGAAAGAAATGCAAAGCGAGGATCGTACGAAATAGCAGCAGCCAGTCTGTCGGCAGACAAGTCTGATATTTTCGATCCAGAAGTGTATGGTTCCAGACTGAATGAACGATGTCTTTTGATCTCTAATAATTTAGCACCGACATTGTGTTGTAACTACTGGACAGTCTTTTTAGAAATTATAATTCGTACAGATACATTTAATTCAATACAATATTGCAAAATGTTATTGATTTCTCTAATGGGGTTCGGGAGGATAAGAAGCTTCACCTCACAACTTAAGAGGTGAAAGGAGGAGGAGTTTTTAATACGAGAATTTGAATTATCGAAAAAGCCAAAATTATATATATATACAGTCGGACATCTATATAACGAAGTCACTAAATCCCGAAAAAAAGTTCGTTATATGGAAAATTCGTTATATAGAGTTATATAGCTTTCAATATACTTTATAAACCACATAAAACAAATTTTAAATTCATAAGCTCTATTTATTGAAAAAAAGTAATTATTCATACCTTTTAGAAATTTAATAAAATTAAAATTAACGAATTTTAAGAATATTTTCTAATTTTAAGAACACAAGTAATTTTAAACACATGCATTATTTTATAACAAGAAATTCTAAACATACATTTCCACATGTGTCCTTAAATTTAATTACTCATAAAATCTGTTAATTTTGTTTGAAAAAATGCTTTGTTTTATAATACACTTCACATCTTTGCAATACACCAAAAATCCCTTCAGGTTTATTTTCTTCACTCTGTAATCCGCGTCGAATTGTTTCAAATGAATTTATCATTTCATTATACGAAGGTTTATTGATTTCTGCATTATCATCATTTTCATTTTCGTCTTCATTGCAATCCATTGCTTCGCTGTTTTTATTTGTCACACTGTTCAATATATCCAATTCAGTTAGTGATTCCGAGGTTTCAGCTTCAGAATCAAGAAAAAGAAAATCATCAAGCAGCACAGAATCCGTAATTTCTTGTTTTTCCTTTAGCCGTATCCATATTTTTTTTCATTTCTTCTAAGGGAATATCGTCTTAATCCTTCGTACTCTCCGAACTCTCACTGCAGACAAAGAATCCTGTTTTGGCAAAACTGTTATGAATGGTATGATATGTAACATCATAGTTCCACGCTTTCGAAATTTCTGAAATACCTTCCCGTAAATTGATATTTAGCATGGATTGATTGTTTTCAAGAACAGTGATAACTTTTCGCAATATCCTCTTGCGATAATGTACTTTAAATTTTTTCATCACTCCTTGATCCATTAGCTGCAGTTTTGATGTGGTGTTTTGTGGCAAGCAAAAAACTGAAACATTTTCCAATTTTGGGTTGATTTCCTTCGGATGGGCAGGAGAATTATCTAAAAGAAGAGAAATTTTGCGACGTCCTTTAACCATACGTTTGTCCAACTTTTGAATCCAATTTTCACAAATTTCTGACGTCATCCAAGATTTTTTTGTTAAAGTCATAAACAACTTCCAAAGATTTTGCGCCTTTAAAACATCTTGGAGTTTTGCTTCTTCCTATAACAAGTGGTTCTAATTTCTGATGTCCAGTCATATTTGCTCTTAACATAACAGTTATTCTTGCTTTACTATATTTTCCTCCAAAGAATCTTTCGTTTTTAAATGTTAATGTTTTTTGAGGCAAACATTGAAAAAATAAAGCAGTCTCATCTGCATTAAAGATGTTTTCTGGCCTATAGTCTTTTAAAATTTTACTAAATGTCTCTGTTATCCAATTTTTAATATCATTATCATTAACATCTTTACTTTTTCCAGATTTTACTTTTGCTACAATTCCGTGTCTTTTCTTAAATTTTTCTAGCCATCTATTGCTACCTAGAAATTGGTCGTATTGAAAATATTCCAATGCCTTCGCAAATTGAAGAGTTTTCTTTATTACGAAAGGTCAAGAGATCGGAATATTTTTATCTCGCATTGTGTGTATCCTCTTCAAAACTGCCTGGTCGACATCTTCATAGACACATGTTCTTAAACGCTTTGAACAAGAATTCGATGAATCATAATTTTGAAGCTTATCTCGATTTTTTATAATTATTGATAAGCTGTTTGGAGGAATATCAAATTTTAAAGCAATATGCTTTTTCTTGACGCCTTTATCCACTTCCTGAAAAATTAAATTTTTTTATTTGATGCTCAAATATTAACGTTTTGACATTTTCGAGCTACAAGAAATGTAGTTACACGCAAGACTCATTAACGCTATAAATGAACGGAAGACTAGTTCAAGGTCACGGGGACACGAAGCAATTCCACTGAGGGTGTAAGAGGATATCGAAGATGTTTCTAGTGAACTGGACATTGGGGGTTAAGGGTTGCACTTCTTGGATGAAACGCCCAGAATTATATTGCTCTCGGTGAATTAGGCACCCGATAAAAACCAGATCAAAATGTATGACCACAACAAAACATGTTAAAAGAGAGAATAATTTGAAATGTCCGAAAATACGTTAAAAACAGGAAGAAAAAAACTTGAATCACAAGCGAAAAAGTTCGTTATATAGAAAATGCTCTTCGCTATAGAGAGGTTATTTTACGAAGAAAATCATGAAATGTTCTTAATTTCAGGAAACAATTCGCTATATAGAAAAATTCACCGCAATATAGAGGTTCGACTGTATGTATATATATATATATCGCAAAGTATTTTGGGTTGGACAGGCTTGCTCTAGTACAAGCATGTCAATCTCATGGGTCGCATGTGACCCACAACAAATATCTTTGCAGATCAATCAATATAACAGTATATAACAAAATTTTTACTAAAAATGCAGTAGATTAATTTTATAATATCTAATTATAAATAGTTATTGATAACGAACCACAACATTCGGCAATGAACTATTATTGATCGTGTTGAACGAACGCACCATTTTCCCCACCAATAGCAGTGAATATACAGGGTGTTTCGAAGCTTATAGGCAAAAATTTAAGGGGTGGATAGAAAACATCTAAGGATGTAATTTTCACTATACAACGCACAGGCGGAGAACACGTACAGCGTGATAAAGGAAACGGTAGCTATAAAGTTTTTAGCTATAAAGTTTACTGCTAGACGGCGCTATAAAGGAAAGCATAAAGCGTGTGTTGTACACATCTTTATTTCTACCACGGATTTCAAGAGTCTTGGGGATGTACAGTAATCAGTAAAGGGTCATGCCTCCTGAAATCTCATGCTTTATGTTTTCCATTACAGCGCCATCTAGTTGTATACCGCTTGCTCTGTGCTTATGCATTGTATGATGAAAATTGCTTCTTTAGATGGTTTCTATCACCCTTTAAATATTTGCCCAGGCATTTCGAAACACTTTGTAATTAAATTTTAGCTACCGCGCTATTACTCTTCTTCTGTCTTGCTTGTACTCGAGATTAAATATTCTGCTTTCCGAAAACGAGAAAAATAAGTTTATTCACAATATGCTTATTAACTTTTACGCATATTCGATGTCTGATAAGTTAAATTTTAAGAAAAACGTGTAGATTTTTGTTTAATATTTTATTATTTCTTTTAACAATCACTCGTATCCTTAGGCCCTTTGCATTCATTATGACTGTGTCATGACCCGAAGGAAGAAAAACTAAAAGAAAAGTTGTTGACAGGCATTGGTATTTTCAAGGAAAGTAGAAATAGGAATATTTTTGTTGTGACATAAAAGATTAAATACTATGCTTGATGTGTAATAATGCTTCTAGTGAGTACCAAAATTATGTAACATACAACGTCACCATGAACAATTTTAGCACTATGACTCAAATTACAAAAAAACAGTATTCCTTCTACTAATGTAAGTTTTAAAAAAAGAAATTACCGCCGTAATTACATATAGTACGAGCATCGTGACTTTTACTTGTTTGAAATTATTCCATGGCTTGGAAAGAGTTTGATACCCTCGTTCTACCATGACTAGCTGCTCTGTTGTAGAAAGACCTTAATCGAAAGCAAATAGGTTAATTGGAATGCTGATTCCAAATTTAAAGGTGTTTTATTGTTATAATCGTCACATTTTAGAACAGCACGAGACTAGGCATCAGACTGTATAGATGTGAGGCCTTGATCAAGGAACAGGGACAGACTCTTGCATGGTATCTTCAGCTTTAAATACCACCAGACAATTGGAGAAACATTGAACCTCTACATATTCAATGAGCATCAGCCTCGCTTTTCCGCGAGTCTTTAGTGGCATAGAACTCGAACCCACGAATCGACGGAAACGATGTAGGCAGTGAGTTTGCTGCCATGATATCTAGACTACTGCAGTCACTCATATTTGAAAAGAAACTAAACAGACTTATAAAAATGAAACATATTTTAAATCGTGGGACTCGTTCTTTTTCAGGAATGCCTTAGCTCAGGGCAAAAATAATTTTCAATCTGACTAAAGAGTTCTCAGTTTATTAAAAAGGGGGGTCTAATTATATAAACAATTCTTATTCTTATACACTAAATATTGTTTAGTATAAAAATAAAAAAAAAATCCTATTTGGAGATTTCTTTATTTGAAGATAATCAGTACATCGGATTCCGACTCTATTAAATTTTAGTAATTATAATAGTTTCGTTTAAAAAGCAAAATTGCACTATGTTTTTCTTTTAGTTGTGGAAAATACCCTCACCTGTACAAACTCCAGTTTCAACGTTCATGCTGTAACCAGATAGACAGTCGCACGCCTTAGCTCCATGGATGAATTTACAAATGGAATTCTTGCCACAATCACACACTATAATTTAACATACAGTATACAAAATTCAGAAAGTACTCATTCGATTATTAAAACAAAGTTGACATAGTAAAAAATTAACTAAAAATGTAGAAGCACAAAATTCAGAAAGTACTTATTTGATTATTAAAGCAAAGTTAGCATAGTAAAAATTTAATTAAAAATGTAGAAGCATAAAATGGTGCCTTATTTATGTGTTATTTCTTTATAGTCTGCTAGACGACGCAACAGCTAACTAAATGATGTCACTGTAGATGACGTCATCTAATGTAATAAATTCCATTTCAATAGTTGCTTTTTCAAAATATTGTTTGGTAAATAAAGTTTACCTTTTTCATAAAACTGCTATTTATCATTTTTTGTTTGAAGATAAGAGTTCGCTATATTTTACTGCTTTTGTAACTGTACAAGTTATTCTGTAAAAAGTATTTTGATTCCGAAGAATTTGTTTCTTCCGATAGGCTTCAAATATAGCTGAAAATTCTAAGCCTAAATCTTCTATTTTAAGTTCAAATTATGATTAAATTCTTCAGCCGACAAGAATAAAATATAAGATAGACGCCAATTTTTTTTTTGTTTAGTAATGATTTTATTCTGGTAAACTTTTTCTTTTCTGTAAGTCTTTAAAACTCCCGTCTACCAGCCATCTTCATTTCATGAACGCAATGTGAATCTTGTAGAACTTCATCTCAAATCTAGACTGTTTTATCTATTTTAAAGTACATCTGAAAAAATAAAAGCTATATTGAAGATTTCTGCTGAATCACATTTTTCCACTGATTTTTTAAAATATTTTAAGTCTGTTTAAATGATTCTTTAGTGGATTTTCCGACCTTCAAAAAATATTTTAAAATTTCTTAAAAAATCGAGGTGAAAACGTAATTTCGTAGAAACTTTCATTATAATTTTTGCTTTTACGGATGCATTTTATTACATTCAAATAGATAAAACAGTCTAGATTTGAAGAGAGAAGAAATTCCATAAAATTAATATTGAGTTTACGAAATTAAAATGGCTGTAGACGGTAGCTTTGTCATTCATAAGTCAATTCTTCTGAAAATTTTCTGATTCTTGTGAATGGTTCTTACGAAAGGTATAAAAAATTTATCACGAACAACACTAGTATACAAATTGATCAATTCATTGGTAAATTTATTTCATTTTAATCCTTTAAGATTATTTAAATTTATTGATTGTTTTTAACTGCCCTATTCCTATTCACCTTTAAAGAGCATTTAAAACAGCCAATAAGCTTCATAATTTTTTAACTACCATCAAATGCCGAAGTCGGCACGAATTAATGAATCACGATCCACATCCACGTCAAGCCAACATAAGAAGCCATGACATGACATCAGTTCATATCACCAGGAGGGGGGGGGGTCCAGGAAGTGTACGGGGGCACGAGGACCTCCCCTTCCCCAATTATATTTTCCTGCCCAGACAAAATAACGTACCTTAACAAAAATTCCCAATTAAATCTTAAAATATTTATTTTGTTGTTGTACTTCAAACTCGTTTGTTGGTTCCAAACACCGGACTGAGCTATATATCGATTTTAGTTCTCGATATGAATTTGATTCCTGAGTTAATATTTAGGTAATTTTTTTATATTAAGGAATAAATAAGCATAAATAATAAACGAAACAAAGCGACGCAATATAAACATCTCAGTTAAATCTTATGAACTTTTCAATCAAAAAAATAATTTTGGCCTCCTGTCGATTTCACGTGTGCCTCCCCCCCTTGTAAATTTTATCTGGATCTACCACTGCTTGCTAAATTTTAGTTTTTATTTGGAATATTTTGAGAGACTCGAGCTCTATGCCTATGTCAAGAGTTGTTGGAAATAAATTATTCGGATCCCGCCAGGAGGCGCCTTTGTCTCGTGTAAGTGAGAGCGCACGGGTTCATGGATAATATTTCAGAGTTCTCTTGGATCTTGACCAACTAAGGCGGGTTATTTTCTTGTATTTGATGTAAATTCTCCTGGCCGCAAAAGCGGGTTAAGTTAGAGTGTGGGCTGTTTGGAAGCCTAGTGTAATTTAAAAATAGTACAATTTTTTGTTTATGATTGATTGGCACGTAGAGACTGTATATAAATGTGTATTTGAATGAATGTGTATTTGCTCTCCCTATTTTGTCGGTGGATATTATTCTCCAATAACAGTCCTTGAGATCCTTTTACAACTACTTCTTATCGAATCTATGTAATGAATCTCGTAACCACCACCAATTGTGCGTAATTATGTTATAACCTATTTCTAAGTGTTTGTTTTCTGTTCGATTTCCAGCCATCCATTTCTGTGCGATACCTATATCCACTAACCCCAGCTTCGTAATTCTAAACCCCGGTTAAAATGCGAATTCAACATTTAATCTAGCTCATACTCTTCACATTCACGCAATCATAACATGAAGCCCCGACAGATTTCATATGCATAATCTAAAGCAAGCAACTTTAGTGGAAACAAAACTCAAGCAAGCCATTCGACTGAAACATCGCTTGGCAAGAGCTCGATGGAATACCGCGAACCACACGGCTACTATGGCAACATTTTTAAATGTTAAGAATTTTAATTTCTCTGTTTGATTTAGCAGTCGTAATGTTTTACGATGGCAACCATTCAACGTTTTCTTTTTCCTTCCACTTTTTTTTTTTTAATTTTCGACAAATATTCTATTATAAAAATCTTAAATATTGATAGCTCTTTACTTTCTCGCTTCGTTAATTTATGTAAATTTAACTAGATATGTTGCATATACTTTTGTATAATGAGAAAATTAATTCATTATTACTATCTATATTCAGGAAACTATGAAAAAGAAATTTTATAAGAAGATCGTTTCAGATTTTTCTTACCTTCACACCTTCCGTTCTTTTCAGAGTAACCATGGTCGCATTTGCACACCTTCTGTCCTTCACCAAAATAACAAATACCATTGGAGCCACAATCGCACTCTAAATTAATAAAACCATTGTAAAAAAGTTGTACATTGCACCATTGTCTTTTTTCAATATTATATTTATCTAAATTGCAATATTATGATATTATTTTCTCATACATTTACATTCTTTAAAAACAATACTTCTTTTTTCACTAAACAAATTTAGTAATCAATTAGACGTTGATTATTTATAAACAAGAGTGGATCAAAAAATATCTTTGTTTGACGACAGATGGAGTTCCTATGACAAGTTGTGTTAAAACTGTGTGCCGCCATACATTCAACGGCTCCAAAACAAATTTGACACAGATTCATAGGTAAGTTTTGATTGCTGCGATTGCTGGATGAGATCTGGATTCACCTTTATGTACCGGAAACCAATCAATGATCAAAACAATAGATCACTTCCAGTCAATCTGATCCAAAGAATGCAAAGATGGTCTCATTGATTAGGGAAATGATTGCTGGACAATAATACAGTGAGTTGCCCCTTTTTTCATTCCTAACACGATTGGTTTTTTTTTGAACCCCCCTTGAATATTTGAATATTGAACATATTAAATGTGTCAATTTATATATTCTGAGAACCAATGTTGCATTCAGTTCCTCGTTATACAAAATACAATTATAAGAAATTGTAAACGTAACTGAATTTACAACTTCCTTTTCAGTACTGAATTCTTAATTATGTAACCTATGCATACATACCATAATAGTCTGATGTATGTATATTAGTTATATTAATTGTTATATGATTATTTATAGTATACAAATAATTTATTTTGTTGTTAAACATTTTCTTTCACTTTCTATTGATTAGCTGATTATTAACGTAGCTCTTAAAAGCAACAAGAAAGTTATTAGGGAGTTGGCTCATAATTTTGAACCACGGTTAAAGTGACAAGACTGAGACGCATTTTTGTTACCTGACCCGTCTGTCATCTTAAATATTAAAGTAATCACAAATTTAAAGACTTTAACTCAATTCCAAGCACATATACATTAATTGAAATAGTGATACAATAGCAGTACAAAAGTGTAGTCAAATTACTTTTCAAAGCATTATTTATTATTTCACTGAAAAGGCTGAAATTATCTACTAAATAATTTACTGTCCTTCATCGCGGATACTAACAATCTCTATAAATATTAAAGATTACTCTTAACCGGAAACTCGGATCAGATAAGGCTGTGCCAACTTTGTAGCGGTAGTTCCGATTAGTCTGCGTCGGGTTCTAATTTCTCGATCAAACAGACACGCAAGTAACTACTACGCACTGTTCAAAAAAAGGCTTCAAATATTCTTATTATCTTTCCCCTCTCTACCATAATATTTCTATCATTATTCAGTTCTCCATCGCTTTGATATGACTTCTTTCATTTATTTACTGCACTTCTAACGATTACCTAATTTACGTAATCACGTTTCATTTGGTTGGAAAGGAGCTAGAAACTTAAAAATAAAGTCACAAAGTAACACAGATGTTAGTAAAAGGAAAGGTTCGTGAATAGCCCATGTTACAAGACGATTCCTGAGATAACACTCCTCTAACCACGCCAGCATGAATTATTTGAAGCCCGACAGATTTAATACGTCTCAATCCTTTTGTACGACTGATCTTGAATTATTAACTGGTTTGACAGGGCTCAAACAAGCGGTTCGATTGAATAACATCGGCCACGAGCTTCCGAACATGACCACTAGGTTGATGCGGCCGTAATAGCTTTTAAATGAATATTTATAACTTTTTTTTGATGTTCAGATAAAATTACATGTTAACAACGACAACAAATATTTATTTTCTAAACGAAGGAACATTACGCGCAAGGCAATCTTCCACCAAGCTCCGATGACAACTATCTGTATGTATATTGAATTCATTAAGAAATAAAAATATTTATTGAATGAGAAGTAGCACCCTGTGCTGGTAAGTAAATTGTCATTTCAGGTTCTATACACGATTGTCAAAGCTTAAATTTCTACACACACATAGATAGTTTGCATTCAGAAATGCTATTTAACTCTTAAACCTTGTTCTTTTTTTTAATTTTCATTTCTAAACTTTTTCTTGTGTACAAAGATTGTGCATCTTGAAATGAACGATACTACATCAGCATATCTGACTTATATTTTAGAGCGTGGTAATTGGAAAAATTCTTTCTTCCTACAAGCAAAAAAAATTGTTTTTAACAATCATAATATTTTTTTTAATCCACTGGTTACGTAAAGCTTCATTAATTCAGTTATTAATTCATTTCATAAAGACTCAGTATTACTTCCTTCTCTTTATATTATTAATCAATATTCAAAGATTCAGTAACTAACATAATCACTGATAAATTCAAACCAGGCAAAAATTCAACTGGAGTTTATTAGGATTTCAAAGTAATCGAAGTAACTGACGACATTTATATAATCAATCCTGTGGAATAATTCCTTCCCATGTTTGAATCTAAAGATTAATAATATAACTAGGTACTTATAACTGTTACGCTCAAATCGGGTCTTCAGCCTTAGTTGAACTTAAAATGAGGGTTTGACTTGCTGACCCTTTATAGGTGCTCATTATCTTTGATTCTATGTTTGTTTACTTAGCGTAGGCACTATACTGATGTCTTCGTTTATAACTTCAGCTTCCTTTCTCTACCATCAATCCCTGTACTAAATTCTTCTCTGCCTATGAATATATATCCTCTATTTTATTCCCTATATTTCAATAATTATATTCTTATCTGCATAAGACACGTTTCATTAATTTGGAGAAATTCTTAATTCAAGCAAAATCGTGTTAATATCCTTAAAAATTAGTTAAAGAAAAATACGCGATAGAACCTCCTTATAACTTACCTTCGCATATATCGTTCCTTATTGAGAATCCTGCGTCACATGTACACACTTTTTCATTTCCTTCAAAGCTGCAAAATCCTCCCGAACCACAATTGCACACTAATAAAAAAAAATGGGGATATATATATATACACATAAGTTTTTGGTTATTAATTCTTCAATTTTAATTAGATTTCGTAGGGATAATAGCCTTGGTTGTTCTATATCCCATACATCCGAACAATCAACAGTGTAGAATTGGTAGGAAAATAACATATATACATCACCATTATGAGAGATACAAATATCAAAGAAAACAGTTGAAGGAAGTGAGAGTTGTAACTCAAATGTTACATGATCTAGGAATGTGCATTTTTGAATTTTATTGGATTATTTTTCTTATAATACATTTATGATTTCTTTGATTAATTTCTTTCTATTTCATTTTCGTATCTTATTCCATCTTTTGAAAATTTGGTCTTGGATTTTGAATTTTATGGGTTTCTTAACAATTTGTCATAAAGTAATTTACTGAGTGGGAAAGTTTAACACTAGTTAAACCCTGAATTTCTGTAATCATCCAGAAACAGCATTTTAAATCCCTTTATCTTCTTTTTTTTTTTTTCTTTTTGACAAACTACGCAGTTATAGGGATGTATTATTGTCCTTTATTGTTGGTTTTTGGTATGAACATTAACTATTTGTGCTATAAAGTAATATGCTGAGGGTGATGATTTGAACTCACGAAACATTTTTAACATGCAATCATGTCCAAAGCCAGAAAAAGGATTTTAAGTAACTTTATTTATATTTTTGATCCTTTGTTTTTCTTAACAGATTTATGATCTGCACTAACTGATAACCAATTATTAGCTTATATATAATTTCATTTGTAACTTTTTTAACATGTAATATGAGGATGGTTCAAAAAGTACTTGTATTTGAAGGCAAATGGCATCATTAAGGTAAATTGTTGTTACCACTGAATGCTACCATTTGTTAAATGGAGGTAAATCAAATATGCTAGCCAATCAAAATTTGATTTAGCACCGTCGGTGAAACCTATATTCATCGTTATGCACCGGAAATCAAGTAAAAATCAAACGTTGGATACTTCCAGTGAATAACTTCCAATAAGAATGCTAAAATGGTCTCCTTGGCCGGAAATGCCATGACGAAGAATTTCTGAGGTGTGAAAGGTGTCATGATCACGAATACGAGTATCTAACACTTAGACAGCTGTCTAGTGAGACATGTGGCTTACTTAAAACAAACCATTTTCGATGCTACGAGCACCATATCTTAGAATTTCTAAGGTCTTTTTGAACGCCCCTCGTGCATTTTATACGCCATATATATACCATATATATACGTATAATACATCCATATATATACGTATACATGCAAACATATATATGTGTATGTGCTTGTGTGAGCGGGATTGTTTAACCATATTAAATTTATAAATTAGTTTCTTACAAATTATTATAGCAAATATTTATTCTGAAATAAGTATGTATATTTGTATAGATAATAACTTAGATACTAAATTACCTCAAACAAAGGATTAATTTGCAGAGAGCTTAGCACTTTTTTTTAAATTAATTTTTAGCCAAGTTCTATTTAACTATTTTTTAATTTTCAAAATTTTTATTATTTTGTTTTAACTATAATAAAAAAAATAGTTTGAATTAATGTTTTCGGTTCAAATAACAACAAATTTCTCTCTTTTTTTCAGTGTCTGAATACCGTGAAATAAATGGGTCATTATTTAACAATTCTAGCCTACTAATATATCAGAGTTTCAGTTTCGAATATTTCCTTAACTATTGGAGGTAGTGAAAACTTTAAATAGGTAATAAATCCTTTTTTTTCCTAAATGCATTTAATATAATTCTTATTTTCTTGTAGAAATATTCATTTTTCGATTTTATTACATTTTTAAAATAAAAGTCTTCTGTATGGTTTCCTGAAAAAAAAATAATTCAGTTTGTTGAATAAAACAAACTTTTTTCCATCATCTGATGCTTAATACACTCATCAAACAAATTGAGACTAATTTTAAAAAAACTTCATAACTCCGAGATTTTAATTAAGATTGTAATTTTATTTCCTGATTGTTTCAAGAGTATAGGTAACCCTCTTATAACACTATAGATAGGTTCCTGGTAAAGGCTATGTTGTATGAAACCGGGTTAAAGGAGACCAGAGCCAATACAAAAAGGAGAATTACGTTACAAACAATTATTAAAAATTAAATTCCATATATGCAGCTTAATTTTTATTAAAAGTATACAACATATTGATACGATACGACGCTATCGCATTGCACTTTATCCTTTTTATAATTTACTTATTCATTTTCATATAAAGCCACTTTCACACCCTTTAATTGATATGTGATCAAAACGAGTGTAATTCAAAATTAAAATTTATTTATTGGCTCGCGTTTCGTAATTTTGGTTTGTATTTTCGATTTCATTTTCTGATCTTAGGGTAAAAATTATTCTTTTTGCGTGAGTCGTGCCAAACATACCAAAATAAACGTCGCAGGATGTGTTCTGGGAATATCACTATTGTTCGTTATTTCGTCCATTCATTTTGAGGGTAACAAAATCGTTAGAAAGTGTTAAACAAAAATCAAATTATGTAATGCTGTAGAAGTATAGTGTTCTACAAAAATTTTCGTAATTTGTTATTGTATTATTGTTCAACTGTGTTTCTGGCTTCGCAGTATACCCTATTATTTATTAATCTATCAATATATTTGGGTTCCAGTAATTTATCGTATTAGATCGAAACCCGTGTATTTAAACGCCGTGTTGTAGTATCAGTTTTCTCCAAATACGTTAAGAATTGCAAAAGCTTTTAAATTTGTAACTCTTCAAAATGTTTTTAAAATTGGGAATTGTCTATTTTAAGAAGAGGAAAGATTAAGAAAATAAATATCTAGTGGTCTAAGAGACTTCTCGCGTAATAGTTTAAGATGAAAAGTTCTTCATTATTTTCTTACTTTTTCATGTTTCCATTTGCCATTGCTAACAACTCTTCTCTCTCTGTTGTGTGTGTGTGTGTATGTGATGCATATTGTGTGTGTGTGTGTGTGTGTGTGTGTGTGTGTGTGTGTGTGTGTGTGTGTGATAGCTAAAAGCGGCAGTGATCGAATGTACACTTTAATTGCTCAACTTTTATGAGTACCGCTTAATAATATCGGGACAGATTTATTGCCTCAATTTGTTGAGTGTCCAACATTCACACTTACAAACAGATCCATATAAATTGTTCGTATTATTTAAGAGATTAAGTTTTTGTTGAGTTTTAAATACGATTTATTTAAAATGATATGTTCAATGCATTCTCTCAAAAAGACCCGCTTAACACTTCTATTGTACTCGTATAATTCATTCTATTCTAAAGATTCCTTAATTGTATAGAATTTCTCATGCTTGTGCGTCCTTTTTATCGTTATTTATCAAAAATATCTGTTAATTTAATGCATTATTAAGGCACTTACATTCGCATGTTCCGTCCATTTCTGAGTAACCTTCCATACATGCACATTTCTTCTCTCCATTTTCATAAGTGCATGTGCCATCTGGACCGCAGTCGCATTCTGATGGAGAAAAAGAATTTGGATTAAGAAAGAATAATCAGAAATGAAATGAATATATTATTTTCCGAATAGCCTTAATCAGATTTCTACATTCGGTAACATTGGAATACTTTTGGTGTTTTTAATATCACCATGATTCTACAATAGCTCGACTGGATGGACTCACCCACTTCCTTAAAATTAAACGAATGTTTCGTTTATTAGTGCTCTTTATTCTCTATCAACAGAATTATTAATATAACTGTGGAATTTACAGTCAAACGAGAAAGGAATCGTTGAATTTCTTCAGAAATAGGAAGCTTTCCTCAATTTAGTGATCTCAGAAGTTCGCATTTTAAGGAGTTTGTATTTCAAAGTGATTGGGTTTTATAGAAAAATGACTTTCAAAAACTGTAAGCAAGGTTATACAATTTTTACTTGCAAAAAATTTCTTATGAAATGCTTATTTGTATCATTATTTACGCATTAAATATACTTATGATCAATTATGATAGCCAAAGGAAAATCTAATTTACTAAGAAGCCAAGTTTCATTTCCTTTCATTTGTGATATGGATATATGGATAATAAGAAAGCACAGAAAGAAGTTTATTACGAAATCATTAAAATGCTACATATTTCGCTATTTTATAAAACACAGTCAGCATACGCCACATTGATTGATTGGTTTCTTTGGCGTTAAGGCCATATTTTTGTTTATAGAGCCAAACATTTGTTAATTCACTAGTAACCGAGTTTATCATGTAAATAATTGTTAAAAATATATCTGTATTCTAGACATAAGAGGAAAGAAGGGAGAAAAAAAAAGCATTGGCTGTCGAAGAAAGGCATCCCCCATGCTTACCAAAAGATGATAAACTCCTGGAAGGGAGAAAAAAATATCTCCAGTACCTAAGAATCGCAAATCCGTACTTATCTAAAGAATATAAACCCCTGAGGGGCCATAATTAAGAATATAGACTCTATTCCATTTCTGTAAGTGAACTCATTTTAAGGTTTTCGAATGATCGAAACATTTGATTTTTGTTTGGAATCTAACCCGGAAATACATGAAAAGACAGAGAGTTAGGAAAATTAAAATCCTATGTGAAATATTTTAAAATTTAATCGATACTAATATTTTCCTCAGATTTCCTTCCAAGTTTTTTAAAAAATAATTTGGATTTTCTGTTGAAATGTTCCTTTTTTCTTATTTACATGGTAGTTTTTAGAAAGTTGGTTGTATAAAAGAACTTAAAATGTTGATTCTAAGAGAAATAACTTAACGACCATAAATCTTGAGATGAACATAAAACAGCAAAATGTGCGTTTTCATGAATCTGTTTTTAGAAAAAAGGGATTTCATTCATATTAAATTTTTCTTCCCATACCTATTTTAAATGTGTAGTGTGCTCGACTACTCTATTTTAGTTGGATTCATAAAATCTTAATAATTAATTCTCCAAAATTCTCTTGATTGATTTTAAAACGGCTTCATTACTTCTCCATGTTCTAAAAATAATCGCAGAAAATAATTATTTGATTTATTAAGTAATGTAAATCTATCTTCAAAGTTAACACAGGTAAATTATGAAAAATTATTGATTTAGCAATCCCTTTTTAAAATGAAAAAATTATTTACAATTTAATACGTAGGCAACTTCGGTAATTTCTGTAACTATCGAAAAATTAAACTATATAGGCCGTCCAAATGATGGTTTAATGGAATTATTATAAATTAGTACAACAATGAAAGAAGAAATATAGACGCAACAGATAAGCTAGATAAAGTCACCTTGTAGGCTGGAACAAGTGTCGCAGAGGTCCGCGAGATGATGGATACCCTTGGTGAAAAGTTCCGGGATTGGTTGGAAAACCAATTTTCAATAACGGCTTAGACTTTATTATCGTCGGCAAATCACCTTTAGAACTTTCTTGAGTGGATAGAAGATGTAGTAGTCACAAGGCAAGAGGTCCGAGCTGTAAGGGGGATGTTTGAGAACCTCCCAGCGGAATAGCCGTAACAATGTTAGGCAAGCCACATCAGGACAAGCATTACCATGCAGGATGATATCCCCGCGTGATACAGCATGCTACGTCGGCGGCTCTTGATATTCTTTCTCAGTTCATGCAATGTGGCACAGTACGTGGAGCATTGACAATCGTATCCACAGGTATTCCAACAGTAGTGAGCCACCGACGTAGAAGAAGCACGTTAACATGACTTTACCAGCTCTAGTTGAAAAGCGAGCCTTCTTCAGGCGTGGGTAAAAAGGGTGTCGCCACTCCATGCTCCTGCTTTTGGTAGCTGGATAAAAGGGATGGTACCATGTTTCATGAGTGGCAATGATCCTTGAAAGGAATTGGTTCCCCATATCGTGGTATCGCATAAAGTGTTGCATGGAAAAAGACATGCAAACGAATCTTTTGGTTCTCTGTGAAATGTTTCGATACCCATTGTAAACAAACCTTTCGGTATTGCAACCTTTCATGCAGTATTGTGTGAACACGTTCTTTGTTCATAGACATTTCCTACGCTATTTCTATAGTGGTGGTTGGCCGATTAATTCGCTCGAGACGGTCCACATCTGCAACTGCTTCCTTGGTGATAACTACATTCGCTTGACCAGGCCGTGACCTATCGTCAGTACTGCTTCTTCCGCTATGAAAATCCCTACACCATCAGAATACCGATCTGTGACTCATAAATTCCGTGCCATACACATTTTGCATTCAACGATAGATTTCACTAGTCTTTCATATTTTCCTCTGTTAAAAATTGCACGACCGCGCGTTGATACCGTTTGGAGACATCCATCATACGAACGATACTTTTTAACTTGCTTCCACGCTATCACACACACACACATCTGGTGGGATCTGATGATATCGCATGCATTCCCAGCACTATGCAGCTTCTATTGGAGCATGCGCAGTTAACTTTCTCTTCAAATGGAGGAGTTATAACAACAGTGCAACTTTCATTTGGGCGACCCTTATGAAATCAAATTATAAGGTATGCTTATATGAAAAGGAGAATACGGTTACATGTAACACTATTATAATCACAAAATATATTATTCACAGAATTATACACTTACAGTTCATACACACAGACATAACTGCCTCTGACATAGAAGCAATGATCCCAACGTGTTGGGAGCGGATGGATAGCTTCAGATTAAAAACTATTAGGTTACTGAAGTAACCTGTATTTAACAGCGTCCCGTTCTTTACCCCCCACGTGAAACTTTTCAGGACTTGTTTAAGGTGGTCTAAGATATGGAAGTCACATAGGAATATATCGAACTATATGGAGAAAGTATAAGCCTTCTCATATAAATTCTTACAGCAGACGCAGGGTTTTTTTTTTTTTTTTTTTTTTTCTTTGGTCATGTGCGACTCAGAGTTGTCATGAATAAGTAATATTCCTATAGAAAATTTACATCTGGGTTTATATTTGATGGGTTGCTTAAGCCTCTGAAACGTATTTTAGCACCAACTCTTTTCATAAATCTGGAAGAATGTACCATGCATCCAAACTCGTTAATAATTTTACCGCAAGTGACAAAAACATAGGAAAACCATTTAATACGTATAAGCAAGTGCACGCACAATAACTTACTACGATGAGATATGACGCTGCAACAGCGATTGCTTCCTTTTCAAATGGTCATAATTTACACTTAGAAATTTTTGTAAATATTTCTGTTAAAAATAATAAAATAAATTATCTTAAATAAATAATCACAATTCAGAAAACTAAATTGAAAAAAATTCAGCAAAATTTTGTTAATTGAGTTTTTTTAGTGTACCTCTATATTGGTAGATAAGATTAATTCTCGTATATAGTTATATATGCTGACTTGTGAAGATGAATGCTTTTAAGATCACCCAGTCGTGATTGCTAATCTTAAACATTCCTTTTTCTTTCATAATCTTACCTGCGCAGATTTGTCCATCGAAAACATAGCCATCATAGCAAGTGCATTGCTTTTCTCCGTTATGGAATTCACAATATCCACCCTCTCCACAATCGCATTCTGCAAAAAAAGATGAAAATAATACTTTTATGTAGAATATATGAGAGTCATTCAGAAAGTAAATTCAAGAATATGATCATTGCCTACAACCGACAAATGGTACTAATCTTCTTAGACGATATCGAATCATCAATGACTTAAGATTGTGTTATAACACAAAAGTTCATATGGCGCAAGACTGACACGTTAAGTATTGAGACAAAAATGTTTAAGACTACCGAACGTCCGGTCGTTTAAGTTTTTCGCCTTTGAAACACAAAAATATGAGGCCACGCGAATTCCTTATTCCAATCTTTAAGATATACTACGATTCAGTCATGAGTGGGAGAATGATTAGAAGATGGATCCGATTATTCAATTCTTGCAGAATGAATGTATGGTGAAGCGAGAAGTCCTTCGATTTGGAATAACTGAATCATCTGCAATATAGCTCTGGTCTGAAGCCGAATGACTCCCTTTTTCCTGCAATTAAATCGATCTCTAAGAGGCCAGCATTTTGCAGAAAATGAAAAAGAGAAACTTGCCTAACATCCTGGCTAACTTCAAGCACCACCTTCTACGATGCTGGCATACAAAATCTTGCATCACGATACGATGAATGTCTTCACGGCGGGGTAATTATATCGAAATGTAGTTTAAAATTTGTAATGTCTGAAACTAGTAGGCGAGAAAGAATATTGTTAGCTCTCGGGGAGCAGGGATGCCAAAATGAAGCAACAAATAAAGATTGCGCTCAGAATGGAAAGGTAGAAGCAAAAGTGAGCTCCAATAATTTATTAATGAATCTTAAATAAACTTATTATCATTGATAACGAATCTGATTATTATTTTATCTAGAAAGAAAAAGTCCTTGCAACGTTTGTAAATCGTTAATTAAATATTTAACATTGACCACGTCTACTTCTTTTTTTTAATGAGTTCGATAGCGGAATTTATTTTCTAAAAAACTTTCATATGAAATGAAGAGAAACATAATACTCTCTCTCTCGGCAATCCAGCAGATATTGGACCACAGCACCGTCGTATTAATATAAAACCACTAAAAATAACACTTTTAAACAGCAAAAGCTGTACATTATTATATGAAATGCTTAGAGCAAATCTACAAAAGAAAGGTACTGTTTTGCATTGATAGCCTAAATTATTCAGTTGAAGAAGAAAGCCTAAAATAACAACTGTAAATTTTGTCTGTAATGTTCGTTTATAAAGTTGGGTTAGAAAGGTAAAGGGCCGTATTATAAAGAGAAATATTTCGAAATATTACTGCTTTTGTACAAATTTAAGGAACATTTTTTTGAACTCATGAGTTTTGTCGAGTAAAATTTTGAACTATACTTACTCGAAACACAGATTCATTATAAAATTATTTAAGAGTTCTAGGGTCTATTTCCAATATACATTGTTTGATGAACTTTTAATCCTTAACTATATTTGTTTATACAGTGAAAGTAACAATGATTTTCACATCTTAGATACTCATTTTTATTTCGTTTACGAGATATTTAGTTTATGAACTTTATGTGTTATTCATGTCATATGCATTTCCTAGAATTCTAATTATTAATAACATGTTATTAACAGTAAGGGAAATAGTTAATAGTTTAATAGAAGCAAATTTTTGTTTTCCACTAGGAAAATAATTATATATATATATATATATATATATATATATAGTTTCGTTTAAGAAATAAATTATATATTCCTAATTAATTTATAATTTTTATGTGAGAGTTCTTGTGTTCATTTTAATTAGTTTAAGTATATTATTTGGTATTTGAAAAATCCATAAGTAAATCTAGGAAATATTGGAACAAATTAAATGTAATGTACTTCGAAAATGTTTGGTTTTGTTGTTATTGAAAAGAGTAGCAGGTTGCATTCTAGCAAAAAAGAAAAAGTGTATTTTACAGCGCAATATGACAACTTGGTGAGCTGAAACGTTAATCCACGCTTATCGTAAATGAGATATTATCAAAGTTGGGTATCACGTGATGCAGATCGAGCCACTGTCTTTGATTTGGATGATCAACACTTTGAAAGAAACTCGTATACCATTAACTTAAATACAAGGTTGTTAATAACTGACATTTTTTTCTTAAATTTAGAGTAAATCCACCTCGATAAAGAGATACAGTGGAGCATCGATTAACGAGCATCTTTCTGAACGAGTAATTTACATGATTAGCAAAACAAACCGTATGAAAATGACTCGCTTAAAGAGCGACGTTTCGTATAGCGAGTGACGAGGAGAGAGAAAGATCCGGTATGTACACCTGCTACATCTGTCCGTGTTAAGAACTCGTTCCCTAAACACTTGATGTCGCTTGTGATCATGTATTTTTCCAAGGTTGTATTCAGTTCCTGTGGAATTGTAGTCTAAATGACTGCGTCTTTGGCCAAGTTTATGGGGACAGAAGATGAATAACAATAGCATCGATGAGCTTGTGGAAAAGCACAGCCGTGAAATGCCCGCTGAAGAGCTTATTGAGTTGCTTTGTGTTTTATAACAAGAAGTAGATTTTATGGCGGAAAATTTGTCAGAGGAGAAGGTGACCATGACTATGATTATTTATTAACGTCACATTGAGAAACGACTCGAGGGCTATTGGTGATGGATCACGTAATTTAAAAAAAAAGCCAAGTGACAAGAACGACACCTAAGACGGCACCCCCCCCCTTCTTAAAACTCCTACACCACACCAACAGGAGGACATAGATCTTCGACCAGATTTAACGAGCATCATTAGCGGTCTTTAGTAGTATCAAGGCTCGAACCCACGGTAAAAACAACGCCGGTTGCGAGCCGCGACTGTGACCACTAAGCTACAGCGCCTACTCAAAGGAAGATGTAACAGCAAAGCAACTATTTGTTGGGTGTAATAAGAGAAATGCTGAAAGTATGAGAAATTGAAATTGTTTCACAATACACTGTTGAGCATCACTTTAATAAGACAGCCACTATGAACGCTACAAATTTATTGCATGGTTATGTAGAGTCGCAATTTCACCAAATTTTGAAAGGTTGGCAAAAATAGCTTTAGACAGCTTTCTAGTAAAAAACAATCAGGTATGCATCAAAGTAAAAAAAAAAAAAAAAAAACTAATAGTTTCGATTATCTTTCCAGAAAGTTGAATTTGCATTCCAGCTAGTTTATTCTGCGATAAAAAAAATTTATGATGTTTCACTCTCCTTAACAATGTATGTTTAATTTTCTTTGAATAAACGTTATACGTAAAATAGTTTGTGTATTTTTCAATTTGGAAAGCAATTTCTTATCTTACTTTAATTTATATGGGAACAATTGTTTCGTTTAACGAATGTTTCGCATTGCGAGTATGATTCTGGAATGAATTATACTCCTTAAGAGAGGTTCCACTGTAATTCCCCTGCAATATTCTTGTTCAATCGCCACATCAGATAGCGCAGCTGAGCGCTTCGCCGAAATCTAACAGTGTACCTTGAGAGAACTACATATAAATGTAGTTTAGAAGAAAAAAGGATGTATGGTCAAAATAACGTCCACATTGGGGTTCAGGTGCAAATATTTCTTCAAAACATAAATTGAAGCAAAATAAAACTCTGTGCTGCCCCAATCGGATTGAGTTGTTTCTTTACTGTGTGATCGGTAAATTATTCGATTTTAGAACTTATTCCATAAAAGAACACATAACGATTCTCTTGGCATCTAGTCTCAACTCAATCTTTCCTGAAGACTCACCCTCATAATTAATTTAGAAAAAAATCTTATGAAGAAAGATTTCCGTACGCTTCAGTTCTTACTTATAAACATGAAATTCCGAAAATGAATGCAGTTTACCGGAAGATGCAAAATGATGTGATAAAAACAGAATCTATGGTCTCATGAACTTAGAGGTATTTCTTGGTACATCATGTAAATTATTCAAATAATACCTTTGTGGTGAATTATTTTTAAAATTCTGAATCAATATAAAAGCATCTAAGAGAGTATTATATTCAAACAAAAAAAAATGAAACAATTGTTGTAAGAACAAATTTAGCCTTCAAAAGAGCTACTTTTATTATTATTATTAATCATTCTAAGTACAAATTTTCATAGAACACTAATAATTTTTCAAAAGATACAAGCAATTTGGTCTACAAAAATAATGTTATAACTTTAAACAACAAAAAGAATGAAACAAACGATTATGTGTGCGTGTGCTCGCGTGCTATATAAAAATCAAATTATTCAATTAGATATTAAAATTAAAGCAAACAATAAATTGTTTAGTTGAATATATTTTAAACTAAATGCAATCAGTTCTGCCATGAAACGAAAATAAAATAAATCTTTATATATTAATCTATTCTTAACATAAATACTTCTATGAGGCGACTACAATTAAAATTGAAACTATTGCGAATCGGTTGGAAGAAATCAAATTAGGTTAAACAATTCACATGTAATTCTAACTTCATTTTAAAAAGTGGTCAGGGACGACATTTCGTGGTTGTAAGAAAACAAAAGCCACTTTGGTGGCTTAAAATTAACCCACCTGTACATACGCCATCTTTTTCAGCAAAACCGTCTGCGCAGTAGCAGTTTTTCTCTCCGTTCTCGAACTCGCATTTGCTGTTTACTCCGCAGCCGCATTCTACAAAAAGATTACATCAGTTACACATTTAGTATAATAGGGAACTAAGAAACGCAACCTTTACAAAGAAAATTCATATTTATAATCATACAAAATTATCAGTAAGCAATCCCAGTAATACACGATCATCAACAAGTGAAACACCTTTCAAATTTATAAGAATTAATCTAAAGACCTAAATTAATATGTAAACAAAAAAAAAAAAAAAAATGAAGGGCAAATTCGAAATAATTTTTAAACTGGAATGGGGTTCTTTTTTACAATATTGGATAAGTGAAGGCTGGAATTTACAGAATATGATTAAATATCATTTTTGTTCACGTTTTATTCTATGATATGGTTTTCTACAAATTAAGAAATAAGATCTTATTTTCAGGAGAGTGCTCTTCTGTTTTTATAAATACTGTTGTTTATTTTAAAGAAAATTTTCTAAAACTGTGCATAGTTTAATGAATTATAATTTCATCATTTGATTCATTGTTTTTCCATATAATCCCTGATTAAGTCAATTCTTCCCTTACAAATTGTCAAAACAAACATAATTTATGAGTGATAAATAAATTTCGAAGAATTCAGCTATGATGACGTAATATCATTTCATTAATAATTTTGAAACCCACTATTATTATTACTATCATAGGATCAGTTTACAAAATATATCAGAAGCAATAAAAACTATATAGCTTCATTTCCTTACTCTTTTGATCAGAACTTGGGATTTCAGATTTTCTTAAAGATTTGTAAATCTAGGACTGATGTCCTAAAATGATTATGGAAATAAATTCAACGCTCAAAGGAAAAAAAACATAAATGAAATTTTTCTTTATTTTTATTTTTTCCTCTGCGTTATACTGGTATCAGAAAACTAACATTAAGAACAAAAATTGAATGCTTTACAAAATCTTCACAGTGATAATAAACTAAACATGAGGTACAGATACTGAAGGAAACTTTAACATTAAAAAATTAAGAATAATTTATCTTCAAATATAAACCGTATTTGAGTTAATAAGTTGCAGACGTTTCCATTTAAAGCATAGAAACATTTTGATGAAAAAAAAATTTATTTTGCATGTTAATTAATCCTTATATACATAATGTTGTAAATTACAGTTATTCATGTTGATTTGTTTGATTCCAGGAAGACGCAGATTAAAGTAACCCACAGTTTGAATTACTATCCAGGGGTCTAAAAGTTTTAATTATTGCCGTTAATAACAGAGAAAGACTTATTTTTATTTTTCTGCATAGTCACCAATGTCAAGGATATATTTCTTCCAGCTTTTCTTGATCTTTCTAAGACCGTTATTGTAGAACTCAGTAGATTGAAATTATCTTCTCCGTACGCGAATTTTATCAATCTACGAATAACACTCCTTGAAACCAAATCAACAAGAATAGCTGAAATTTACAACATTATGTACATAAGTATCAAGTAATATGTAGAGTAAATTTTTTCTAGATATCTTGGTAATAATTAAACCTTGAAATACTCCTTCGCATATATAAAGGAAAATAAATTATTGTTTCTTATCGATCAATAACTCGAGTCAGAGTGAAACAACATTTTTGTGGTGCATTCCTCAACATAACACCTTTATTAATCTGCCTTTTAAGGTGATACAATCGTTCAATGCTTTCAAATCTTTTTCCCAATTCCCCATTTTTCCCACAAGAAATCTTTTGTTATTTGCAGGAGCAATACAATAACCT
>BMAW01076109.1:0-13801 GCA_019974015.1 Nephila pilipes
GTTGTTTTCAATGTTAGTCTCGGGACGTATTGATCCATGTGTTATTAATCCAAAGAAAATGAAGGAAAGCAATCGAAATATCGATGAAAAACACTGATTCTAACAAAAGCTTTAAGCCAAAGAAGTTGTTATACATTTTTTTGATCGTATTTTTAATGAAATTTTTTTTATTTTATTTTTATTCATATGCATATAATTAAATAAAATATCTAATACGGACATACATTTTTAATTTATTTATTACATTTCTAGAGAGTAAAAACATGTATATTGTTATTAAATAGCCAAATAATTTTCTCTGAATTCACTTCTAATAATGTATTAAATAGAAAACAATATTATTTTCAAAAACAAAATGACAATTAAATTTTATTTTTTGTTATGATAGAGTTGAGGAAAAGTTACGAAAATACACTTAGAAACTTACAATCATTTTTCATTTTCAAAATAATTAACAGGTTAATAATACATTTGCTTAGATGCTCAGAATGATTATGTTTTATGTTTAAAATGTTGTAAAAGTTGAATTACTTTAAAATGAAATTTTATGCTATAAATTTTCTTTTTGAAACAAAAAAAATTATGAAACTTATTTTCGGATTAGGTTTATTTGATAGGCACATATACTTATCTTTCTTAATATTATAAACGAATTGTAACTTTTATTAAAATTCCTTTAATTATTTACAATGTAACTTTTAATAAAATACCTGACTTCATGGTTAGTAAACTATTTCGTAAAAATAGCCTTGCTTGCAATGATTTAAATTAGTTTTAGCAGTGTTTAGGTATATATTTTTTTTTGAAAAATATTTTATTTGATTTGTATATTGACTTTCATTTACATATTCTTATAATGACTATTTTATGAAAATGCGAAAAAATAGATAGAGGTATAAATGATATGGCCTTCAATTTAAGTCTATTAAACAAGAACAATTTTGCGTTAATGGATGCGAACTTTAATTTCGTTCATTGGATGCTTCACATCAATGAAATCCTAATATACAAGCTACAATAAAACTGATAGGCCTGACATTATATAGTTTTAACATTTTAAAGTCAATAATGAGAAAAATGAAATATTATAATATTTCTTTTCGCGAAGAAATATTATATTACCTTTTTACAAATGCAGAATTCAATAATGAACTCTGATCAAGCAATTCATTGAAGTTCAAAGATGTTTCTTTCATTTTATTTATTTTCTTTTTCATCGGATATTACTTTTATCTATAATTGCTAAAAATGGTTAAAAGTCTCGTCTAAAGTTAAACATATATTCTGTTACTATTCGTACTTCCGTTTGTTTACCAAAGTCACTAATGCTAGAAATTTCTGCGAAAAAATATATTTGATATCAGTATTTTACCAGAAAACAATGTGCATTTGAACATCATTAAACACGCCATAAAATATTTTTATTGTGTCCCTACCAATATCTGGAATTATACTCATATTTTTAACCACGAAAAGAGAGTACTTGAAAATATTTCAAATTTCCCCCTCATTTTCCTCTGCATGATTCCTGCATTTTCGTAATTTCCAAGTATATCTTTCTCTAAATTCTGAAATAAAATGCTGTAAGTCCAACGTAAGGCATAATGTAGAGAATTAAGGTATTATATTCTGTACCATGAAGCGTCCGGGCAAATTGATCGCGGTAGTTACAAGATATCCTAGAATTCTAGAAGTCACCCAAGCTGCTGATGGACTGTATGAATTTCGTGGATCTTATGCAAAATATATGGAAATTTTACTATCAGCTTGGAAAGGCGGGTATGAAATTAAATACTGTGAAGATGAAGATTTTGGAAGCAAAACTGAGAATGGCACTTGGACTGGTCAGATCGGTATGGTATCAAGAGGAGAGGCAGATATCGGAATGAGTCTCATTTCTATTCTGCAACAGAGAGCACAAGTAGTTGATTTCAGTGTAGCATACAACATAGAAGCTATTTCGTTTGCTTCACACAAGATCCCATTGGAAGGTAGGTTTCAATTTCTTCAACTGTTTGATGTAGCAACGTGGATATCGATATTTGTGACACTTGTTTTTCTATCTGCTATAATATTTCTCATTATCAGAAGAAAAGAGTCTTTTCCTTTCGTTTTTTTCAATATATACTCGAACGTTCTCGGAAAATCCTTGCTTCTTCATAAATACATATTTAAATGGAAGCTTTTTCTAGCAATATGGTCCCTGTGCGCGTTTGTACTTTCGTCCAGCTACTCCGCCGTTCTGCTGTCTTTTTTAACTCTTCCACCACCGAGTAGGGCACTGGTGACCTTGAAAGATGTTGCCGACGCGGTGCGGAAAGGATACCGTGCATTTTCAGGTCAGCACTCATTTACTATACCCTTCCTGTTGACTTCAGAAGATGAAGATTTCAAATTCATTGGAATTAGCATCAAAAGTAATGAATGGTACCATGACTGGAAATCCTTGCTTTCAGGTAAAATGATGCAGCAGGGTGACATCTATTTCTCAACTCGAACTATGTTGAGACTATTATACGAAAATAACAAATCTATATACATATCTCATAACCCAGCATATGTTGTTCCGATAGGAGTGATAATGAACAAAAACTTTTGTTGTGCTTCAGAACTAAATAAAATACTTTTATGGATGGTAGCTTCTGGACTTGAAGGAAAACTTTTGAACGATATGTCATACAAATTTTGGTTGGAATATTCCAGTAAATCAATGAAGGAAAGTCGAGAGTCACATGCACTCTCAACTCAGGACTTTTCGGGAGCTTTTATAATATTATGCGTTGGCTTAAGCATATCTCTGTTAGTCTTCCTAGGGGAAGTATTTCATGGATATATACATCGAAATATGAAGCAACTGTTCTATAGATTTCAAAAATTAAGAGCATCATATTTTACTCAAAGGAAATAAATAAGATTTTACTGGAAGTAACGTAGAATTATGTATAATTAGTTTAATTTAATCTAACTAATGTTTTGTTTGTGACTGATATAAATATCACATATTTTATGTAACCGGATTGCAACTACATGTCATTTTTAGCAAAACGTTTTCTTGATTTATTCATGGAAATGAGGTATAAATGAAGATTAATATTGCCTTTAAAACTTAAAAATAATTTATTTAATTCAAAATAAATAGATCATATGTCCTCGGAAGTAACGAATAAATGTGAATATAATAGTTAAAGTATATGGTAGTTTAACTTAAATTCGTGAGTCAAATATGTAATTACATGCTATTTGCAACACTTTTGTTCTGGAATTTCTAGTTATTCTCCTCTTTAGAAGTTGCATCAATGGATACTGAATCTTGATTTATTATTAAACAATACACTCTTAACTATATGATGGTGTGATGTCAAAGTATATGTTTTCGACTCAAATATTTTAAATATGTAGTATCACCTGCTTAACTGAGTAAAATTTCTATTTGTTGTATTTTTCATTCTATTATATGTAATAGGAATTTCTTGTAAGAGTTTTATTTATTATTATCCTCATGGTTTCATGCATTAAATCTTAGTAGAGAAATATAGAAGTTTTGAAATGTCAAGTTTTATTAGGTATGTGTAATATGCATAGTTTTTTTTACGTGAAAAGTGGATTTATGAATATTTAAAGAAAATATGTGTAATTTGCCAAAATGCCTGTTTTTTCATATACGCACGTAATACTATGTAATATTACGTATTAGTTTAATGAAGCATGTAAAGCACTCATGTTATTTAAATAAAGTTAACTTATCAAAGCAAGTGGTGTATTTTTTCCTCATTGATGAGATTTGAACACTGTTTATAAGAAATTCTTAACAATTCCTTTACCATCAAATTTATTACTATATTTTATATTTCAGGTCTAGATTTACTCTTTGTTTTTTTTAATACTCTTTACTCTGGTGAAATTCAACAAAAATTATAAGGAATCTTTATCTAAATTCTGAAACTTTTTTTTATAAAACTTTTCTGCGTTTAATTTTAAAAATGCTTGAATTCCTTTATTGTTTCATATATTTTTATAATAAAAAGCTTTCTTGTTGATATTATGTTTTAAAATTCCTTAAATTTATATATATATAATGTACTCTCTCGTTCTCTCTTTCTGTAATACTTCTTAAAAATGTTCTTGCCTCATATCTATTGGTTGCATATCATTGACCTCCTTCCATTTCTTCATTGTCATTTCCTCTGTTTTCAGTTAATGATTTTAAAACGTTTTATAATTGTTTAAATATGACTTAAATCACAATATTTTGTTCAAAAATATGAAAATCGAGCACGTATCACCAATACGCGTATTGGGTGTTTAAAACTCTTCCCGTTGTCATGGTGTAGAAGTGCGAAGAAAACTGTATCAGCTTATATATCACATGGCCATATTTGAAATAGCTTGCAAATTGTTTCGAAATTCAACTTCAAGGAAATTATCAATCCAACAAGTTATGTATTTATTCAAAAGCGCCTTTCGTGAAAATGATTATATGTCAACTATATGCTTACAAACCGCTACCTTATGTAATAGAAACCAATACATCAGTTCTAATTAGGTAATAAGTTAATATATCCTAATATTCTTAAGGTAAT
This sequence comes from Nephila pilipes, assembly GCA_019974015.1. Taxonomy (NCBI): domain Eukaryota; kingdom Metazoa; phylum Arthropoda; class Arachnida; order Araneae; family Nephilidae; genus Nephila; species Nephila pilipes. The sequence goes on from BMAW01076109.1 coordinate 4,581, forward strand.
TTTTATTGCCATAATAATTTTGGAATCAATTCTCTATTCTATTTATTTTAATCATTTTCACATCCATTATTAATTTTGGATTGTATTGTACTAACTTATTAATTCGGATTAAATTCCAGGAACTTATTCCGTTTGGATCACATTTCTATTTCTTTTGACAGAAGATACTCGAAGTTCTCTCAACTAGAAGTTTGCCTACATCCTGAAGCCATATGGAATGCGGCACAGAGATATTGTTTCAGTAGACAACACAAAATACATTTTACACAATAACAAAAGAGGCCAAGTGGCCAACTTTTGTTGTAAATTCGTATATATATTTATAAAAATATATAAACTGTAATCACAGTTTACTTTTGAAATTAAACACACATACCAAACATAACTTATGTGTTCAAAATATAACTTAAAATAATAATAAAAACAGCTTAGCGAATGCAGCGAAAAATAATAAGATATATTCATTCCTATTATCTATATAATATACTATTAAACCTAAAGCTAATATTCATAGGAATTATTTTTAAATATATCTTAAATTTCATAATATATTAATCTGGGAAAATGAAATTGTTTAAATAAAATTATAACAATTTTGATTTTATTTTGAGTTAATTTAATGATTCTTCTTAAATAACACTTTTCAGATTTTTGCTGATTTTATGTAAAACAGTTTCGCAATTTTTTATTTATTAATTTGTTTTTTTACTTCACGCTTGACACCCCATACATGGGCTTATTATTTGAAAAGTTAAGGCACCTGACTTGCGGATTATAGTGAATTATTTGTTTATTTTCATATTTATATTCTATGACCTCATTATAATATGGAATCTTCTTTCATAGCAATCAGATTTGTATCATTATAAAAAATTTAAAGTCGTTCGCCTTTATTTTACAGATAAAATTATTTTATACAGATTTAGTTAATTTCAAAAACTGCTTTGGTAACAAAAAGAAATTTCAACATATTTGAAGAAAAATTTGATGTTAAAATAAAAGAATTAAAGATATCTGAAAAAAAAGACCTTTTATTATTTGAAATAAAAATGATTTTGTTTCTAAAAAAAGTGACAGTGAAAATTGTGAAATATGACAGTGAAAAAAATGTGACAGTGATATTTTTAAATAGTCTTCAGTTTCGCAAGTATCATGTAGATAACACCATAGATTTGTTTTGAAATAATATATATAGCATGTTCTAATGAGAAAAAGGATGAAGTTGACATATTTAACTCAAATACATAATTCCTAAAATTCTCATTATTTTTGTGAATAGGATCAGTAATCTACATAATGTTATAATACAGTAAAAAAAATTATACATGCTTTTTTCAGTTTTAGAACATATGATTAAAGTTTAATTGTGGAAGATCACATTTACGAAGGTATTCAGAATAAAATTTTCACTTTATAATAACAAGCAAAGAAATGAATTTCTTCTATTTTTGAAGTAAAGACTTTTATGATAAAAATACTCTCTTAAAAATCTTAATATAAAATAGAAATAAACATGAATTTGTTATTTAGCCTTTATATAGTATCAGGTAATACAAATTTTTTTTATATATATTTAATGGATAATAATAAATGTAATATACGTAATCAACTAAGACGTTTTCAAGTCACTTGAAATGTATTTAACGATTTCAAGCAATATGAATCAAGTATTCGCTAATTTCAGACTTGTTCATTTATTACTAACCACAAAGCAAAGTTATCATCATAAAAATTACTGTGTTTTTTCATATGTCTAATTTAATTATTGTTATTAGAATCATTTCGTTTTAATAAGTAATCAGTGAATGTCTCTAAAACTCAAATTTTTTTCTTAGATTTATGTATGTGTAGCTAGCAAATAATCCGATAATAATAAAATTTAAAACTTAGATTTAAATTTCATTTAGAATAGTTATACTATTGTGCAAAAGATAAGCATCCTTTCAGATTTTGCATATGCATTTCTCAAAAAATCAAATGGAAGATATTAAATTCATACAACAATGTCACAATATAGTGTTTAAAGAGTGAGGGTGGCTGTAAAAAACATATTAGGAAGCTATAGCAAGGAACGAGGTAGGAAATAGCTTTATTCATAGATTGGCGTTGGAATAAAAACCAATCTAAGAGGGGGAACAACAGTTTATTTGTTATTATTTAATTTTAAGAGAAAATACTAAATGATAGAAAAGAAATAGCTATTTATAGAAGGTTTCTTGATATTTTTACTTGATAGTTTAAATGCATTTAAATTTTTAATGATACGTTATGTCTATCTAGTAAAATCCGGCACGCAATCGATACACTTTTTGTAGCAAAAGTTCATAAAATAGAATAATATATATATATATATATACCCGGCCATGCGTTGCTGTGGCTAAGTTATATTTTGAATTATATCGTAGTAAACTATTCAATAGAGTCAAATTATTATTTAGGAATAAAGACGAAAGCGTTGTAGCCGATGTAAAAACCCACGGGATTGAGATTTGAACCTTATGTCAAAATTTGTGGAGGCGATTGGTGAAAATTTTCGTAGAGTTAATATTAAGCACAAATTAATATAAAACTTTGAATTTTATACTGTATTCATCTCATATTCAAGTATAGTTTTTAATAAAAGAGTAATTTACAAAGTTCTTAGTTGATAACATATAATAATTTTTAAATTAGGTAGATATCGTAGATTATTTATTATTTTTAATAATTATATTCATCATTTTGAATTATAAAAGTATTCAATTTTAAATTAATTCAAAGCTAATCGGTGTACAATCTATCAGTTTTGAATCCTGTCTTTTGCCAACACAAATAGATTCGATGGTTTTTTTTCCCACACGTGAGTATGCAACATATAATTGCCCATGGGAAAAACATGGGTTTCCCGAATGAAAGCCAAATATACATCGTTCAGCCTTGAGACTTATTTATGGTCATGACAAAAGCTAAGCGAATTGGAAACTGAAGCTTTTGAAGGGTATCACAGATTCTGACGGTATCATAGGAATGCGTGGCAACAGAATCGCTTCTCCTGTAAATTTTCCAGTCAAAATTGTTGCTTAAAGAATATTTCAGGTGATATTTTTGACGACCAATCTTGTATCATTGCATAATCGAGGTGGATTCAAATTACGTAGAAGAATAACGGGTGAACCAGTTTTCGACTGAAGAAGCCTTGAACTCACACGCTTTTGAATGTGTCCTATACATTCATACTTTGTGACACTATTTTCACCATAAATATTTCGAATCAAATAAAAACCTTTTGAATCACCATCGCCATTAAAATGTGCATATTTTAATTTTCTCATTAAAGTTGGTCTTTCAAACATGCGATAGATACCTATGGGTCCATGGCACCGGATGATCTCACGTTTCACACACTTATGTGTACTTCTACCTTCAGGAATTTTTACATAATTTCAATGTCTAGCACTTTGCCAGTATCTATGGATATGGCAGTAACACATTAATTCAGAGACAAATGTCTTCTTCGCTGCTATATTTCATCAAATGACACATCGCCCTGGACAATTTCATTAAAATTATTTTTCTCATGAATCTCAGGGACAGCACCATTCATAATTTTATGGCACATGACTGTAAACATTCTCCAACTTTTTCTCAAGACAACTGTAATCTGTCTTAGATGGAATGTTCAAATTCATAACTGAACACAGCTTTTTTTCAGCAGAATGTCCATTTCCATTAATCCTCAAACCAAAAACAAATACAAGGTTAATGCTGTGCATTTTGTTCACTTTTGGAGATGTACAAAAGGAGGTGGAATATTCACAGTTTGGACATTTTAGTAACAAATTAGATGCTAAGCCAAATACTGGTTCTCTAAAAAACTTAATACTATTTTGAAAACACTCAGGACAAATAAATGAAGAAATAAAATCATTTAAAGGTTAAAGTCGGAAATAAGGTTTTCCCTAGTCGATTGGAGAATCTTTGGGACGATAATGATTTAAAAGTGGAAATTCGTTATGGTAACCCGAAGAATACTCAATGCTTAGTTCATTCACGTTTAGCAACCTGTCTGGGAAGTCGCTAATTTCATCCTCAGTCACCTAGGGGACGCCCTATTTCCGTCTTTAACCCATTTAAATTTTTAAAATTAATTACTATGTTATGATCTTTATTTTCTAAATTATCAATTGGTTTTGAATGGGACTGAAGTTTTGATTCACTTAATGTTGTTGTAACACATCTATCAGTGTTCTTCTCATCCACATTCTTGATGAAACGGTTTCCCTTAAACTTATATTTTCGAACAGAATTATTTTTCCCATTAGCCATAAATTTTAACAAAATACTAATACTAACTAAAACAAATCAAAAATATCTAACTGAAATTAATTTCTATCAAAATCAATCCCTACCTTTGAAATGAGTAATATTGCAAACACAGTTTATGCTTTGTAAACACAATATTGTTGCCAAAGGTTTTGAAGAAATGGGGTGTTACTTATTGATAAATCCTAAAAGGACAAATTAAACAAATAATTCGTTATACAAATATCGTGACTATATATTAAGACAAAAACTACCCTACCTCTCAAGTAGGACCCAACTGTACACAGTGTGCAAAATTTTATTGAAATTGGTTTGTTAGTTTAGGACTTCATTGGTAACAAACAAAATTTTTATATTTAAAGATATATATATATATATATATATATATATATATATATGAGAAGATTGAGGTTTCACTTTAATATATTACAAGAGAATGAAGAATTTATATATAGAGGTATGTGAAATGTATTATAAAAGACATTGCAGTCAAACTACAAAAAGAAATAAAATTTGACTAAAAGAACTAAAGGGAAATAACACAGTTACTTAATTGAAGTTTCATTATAGAAGCTGCAGTTATAATTTAATTACATGTGTTATTAACATAATATTTTAATTATTTGAATAATAAATTAAATCTTTTGACATTTTGAAAAATATATGTGTTATATATTATTACAAAAATTAAGGTATAATAAAGTAAAATAGTGTATCAATATTGACTAAGGAATTAAAATCATAAATTCTTTGAAAATATATTTATCTTAACACATCGATCAATAACTCCCGAGTCTAACATTGAAAACAACATTTTTTTTGCAACATTTTTTTTTATTCATCAACATAACACCTTTTATTAATCACCTTTTAGGGTGATACAATCGTTCCAACGCTTTTCCAAATCCTTTTTTTTTTTTTTTTTTCGCAAGAAAACTTTTTTGTTGCGAGTAAATAGCGATAAACAGCTTTCTGAATCATCGACTCGTTGCTGTTTTTGTTCCATCGAAAGCAATCGCGGCACCCACTTGGAAAAAATATTTTTCACTTCACTTCAAAAAACCTTTTTCCTGGTCTGATCGACTTAAAATTTTGACACGTTTCAAGCAAAGGTTAGTACTCTAGAAAGACCTGGTTACTGGTTTACTACGAGTGCCATCTCTGGGTTAGTCTCGGGAGTTATTGATCGATGTGTTATTTAAGTAAACATGTGGAAATTGATTTATGTATAGGAAACAATGTATTTCTTTGATATAACAAAAATATTTTCATCATATATAAATGACCAACTGTAACAAATATAACTATAACAGGAGCAGTATACTATGGGTAAAAAGGTATAGGATGAAGAGTTCTGTGAAAGACCTTAAATAAAATGTCCGGGCAATTAGTGGAACAATGCTCGTTTATGAAAAGTAATTTATCCCGAGAATTGCACAGAAGCGTGCGACTATTTATTTGTGAGCTGGAGTACTTGGGATATCAGATGTGGTTATAAGTCTCTAAGATATAGGTTGCCAAAGTGGTCCAGGTGGACCCCCAAGGGTCCATAGGAGAACACACGGGGGTCCACGTAGACGTGAAAAGAAAACAGGAGTTCACAAGTTGTAAGTGGGGGTCCATGAAAAATTTTCTGGTTTTCAAAATAAAAAACAAAAATGTTGGCTTGGATTTAACTATCAACGTAGGCGGGTAACATTATTCACTAGGTAGGTACTCAAAAATATTCGAGACTCAGTTCAAACACAGAATCGAATAGAACAATAGATAATAGTACAAGTGTACACCACATGTCGAAACTTGCAAAGTGCCGCCCGTGCCCCCGCTCGGACTTGCGCTGTGCTTGCAATCTACATTAGTATAAATACGAATGCCAAGAACAAAACGTTACTCATTTGTTTCCGGGATTTTGAATAAAAAAGTGTGACTGTGAGTAAATCGATGTCAGTGTTTGCAGTGCCGGAAAAAGTAAGTATCTGCCTATTTGTAATACATATTTTTATTGTATATTGTAATTTATCAATCATATTATATTTGTTTTTACTATTTGGGTGTAGTAGGTAGTTATGTAGTAAAAATTAAATACTAGAAATTATTCAAAACTACTATAAAAGAACAAAAAGCCAGGAAAGATTAAACTTTAGGTACCTAGGTATTTTTTGTTTAAAAATATTTATTTACGCACATATAACCACAAGTATTATTTTAATAAATAGGATACAAGAAAATGTGCTACTTTTTTTTTCTTCTTAACACCCCCAATTTAGGGTGATGTTTTTTAGGAGTTTTGGGAATACAGTAGAAATGTAGCAGCAGGGGGTCTACAGAAAATAGTAAAACTTTGAAAGTGGTCCTCGAGAAAAAAAAGTTTGGGAACCTCTGCTCTAAGACAACAGAATGAGAATTTTACTAATTGCAAAACTCTGTCATTGACTAATTAAAATTCAATTTTATATTAGCCTATTTTAATAAGACAACATTAAGACTAATATGGCAAGCAAAATATTAATTTCAAATATTGAATTGTTGGAGCATATGACACATAAAATTTATTATGTGGCACAAGTTATGGCAATATATGGCACTATAGGCTCTAAAGACAACATTATACAACAGTGAATTTTTAACACGCCCTCAGACCCAAATTTCAAAATAAATAAACTTACAAATAAATAAGAAATTTTAAATACTAAGATTTTTAGAAATGGCTATTTATCCGGAAAAAAAAAAGTTATAGAAATATTCTCTTGTCCAGCATTGCTTAATTAAATTTAATATAATATTTTAATCCAAATACAAAAATAATAGCTTAATTTTAATACATTTTTAAAGAAAATAACTTCGTTATTTTCATTTCTGTGTTTATTAAATATTTTTATATGAATTTAAAATAACAAACCTTTCTTAAACACAATTTATTAAAAATTCCGAAAATGATTTAAATTCAAGTGAATATTTTGAAAAATTCTTTTAAAAATCGAAAGACATTATGTCTGAACCATGAAACATTTCTCAAATAAAATAATTTCAATAATCGTCTATGTATGTAACTATTCCCATGTAATGAAATTGTATTTGATTTAATAATGAAAATATTTTTATTATCAGAGGAATATATTATTTTTAATATGTAAATCAATACGCCCACGTTTACTTAAAGAAAACAAACATATTTTAAGGAATCTTCGGTTTTAATTTATTACTCAAAATAGTTACATCAAATTTACATTATTAAACCTTAAGTTTCGTAATTAGGGACAAATATCTTTTAAACATTTTTATATAAGATAAATATTTTTCCAAGTGTCCACATTTTTAATTTACTATTTGAATAATTAAAAAAGTCTTGGTAATAATATATACTATTGAAATATAAGTAATGTTTTTAGAATAAAACTTCAATTAAATAACTATCCTACTTCTCTGTAGTTCTTTTAGTCTAATTTTGTGTTTTTTTCTTATGTAGTTTTCATGCAAAGTCTTTTATATAACGTTTCACATCTCTTTATATATAAATTATTCATTCTCTTGTAATAACTATAGTGAAATCTCACTAATGCAATATATATACATACATATATATATATATATATATACTCAAGAATTCTGAATTTTATACTAAATACACTTAAAATTTAATTAGAATCTTTTAAAACTAACATATTGATAGCTGAAATAGTTAAATTAATGTTTCTCTTTGCTAAGCCGTACAATTTCATGTGAATTTTTGTGTTCCAGGAAATGCATTTTACGAAAATATTTTTAAAAAAAATTCTTCATAAACTATATAAAAGGATGGCTTATTTTATGTATTTATTTTTTCATTCTTGGTACGTTATTATGACATTATTTAAAGGGACTGGCCACAAAGTTACCCAAATATATCTAAAAGCTTTGGCAGTGTATAAATGTTATGAACTATTTGAATAGTATATAAAATTAAACCAATATTATTTTTTTCCTTTCTCAAAAACACATCGTCCCTAATACATTTGCTGTGTCTGACAAATAGGCATTTTACGTTATCGTATTTATTTGCTTTATATTGTGCTATTGATTAGATCAATCAAAATTCCTAATTTTGAAATTTCTTTAAAAAAACATTAATTTTCACAGTCCATTAGTAATACATTTCTATCTCGAAATTTTCTCAACTGTATATAAATATATATTTTAACTAACATACATATTTTTAGTCAACAAAAAAAATTCTTTTCTTCAACATACCAAAAACTATTTACAAAAAAAAGAAAGAAAAACCATTTTCATGCAATTACAGAACAAAAAGGAATATTCTGAACAATATTTAGGTGCGATATATTCACATTCAAATAAACAAAACTAAAAACGGGATACGCTTAAATATTACATTTTCAATTTTCATATTTTTTGTATTTATAAAATTGTTTCAATTAATCTTGATTGTAAATTATTAATAATTTCATGACACATAACACACACAACAGGTTGATTTCGAAAAATATCCAAATTTTTGGATCTAACTTGATGTACTAATTTATTATGGAAATTATGATATGTCTGTGCTCTTAAACAAGTAGTTGAAAAACATTTTTTTATTTCTATTTATATAGGAAACTTTAGATCAATTCACTTAAACATTCAAAGCTCAGAAGCATGTGGATACGCATACTATGGTTAAATAAATTGTCTAACATCTCAGACTTCCTAAGAGATTGCTTCGTTCAGTGCACGTATTGCTCTCTGTCAATACATTACTTGACTTTCATGACTAGAACATATTTAGAGTACATGTCTGGGTGTTATTATCTCATTTTCCTGATTCTCTTGGGACAAAGGAAGGTGTGATAATCAACAAGTTGCTTGATTTAGGTCGGCTTAATGATCAGTAGATCCAGCATTCCATGTTAACTAAGTACAGATAAAAACTAAGTTCGTAA
>BMAW01076113.1:0-10394 GCA_019974015.1 Nephila pilipes
ACGACCGCACAGTCTCGGGACTTATTGATCCATGTGTTATATTCTTCCCAGACGAAGGGAATTATAGCGGAAAGATGACTTACAGGCAAGAAGAGAATACGACAGTTAGCATTGCTGAATAAATGCGGGTGATTTTGGTGACAAAAGTGATCGCAGATATGTCGACAAGTCGCTAAATTTTGTGATAAAAAAAGATGCTTCGAAATAAATCTAGCCCTCAGGGACTTACCTCCTTCAGGTAAGTACGGGCTTCAAGAACCCGAGGGATCTTTTTCTTACCTATGGGGTTTACTGTCTTTGGTAAACACGGGTGAAGCGTCCCCAGGATATCTTAGCGATCCCTCTCTTATTTCCGATCCTCCTTCTGGTCAAATTGACATCTTTTTTTTTTTTTTTTTTTTCATTTTTCCTCTCAACGGCTCATTTTCGGGTGAGTACGAGGGACCACATCCTCAAGATGCCCGAGTGAAAAATTGTAAAAGAAAAAAAGACAAAAATATCTATGTTTGGTTCCGATTTTATTTGCAGATTTCCTATGTAGTTATTTTTATTTCTGTTGATTTTGCAGTTATTTTATGTTTGGTACTTCTTGTTCTTTATTTTCTGTAATTACTTTTATATTTATTCAGTTAGGGATTTAAAAATAAAAAAATTCATTTTATACCGTCAACGTCAGTTCGAGTTTTTATTTGACCTGAATCACACGTTTGCCGTGTGTGACTACCTGTGCCGGTGGAAAATGGATTCTGGGGATTCTATTGCTTTCCCTTAGGCCCATGCTCCTCCGTAGACGGGTGATTGGAGTGAGCCCGCTCCTGTCAATCGGCTGGCGATCGCTTCTGATGGGTTCTTCTCGAATCCCAACGACGTTGCTATAAGGTTAGAATTGCAGTTAGGGGTGCATCGGGTGAACCGACAGATCCACACTCCGAAGCTGTAATACTATACTTCAGAGCCACCTCTGGGGTAAGTGCCGTGCCTGGCAACTGCCAGATGACCGGCGGCCTGCCTCCTCTTGTAGGACTCCTATGATGGAGGGAGGCGCACTGACGTGAACACAAAAAGCTTCTCATGGATCCAAAATACTCGTGCCTTGACGGAGGCCCAATTCCATCAAACCCTTCTCCTGTAGTTGAGAAACAAACGATAACAAATGTTAATGCAAAGTTTTTCATCATGCAAAAACTAGACTCTTTTCCCACTATTTCCCCGTTACTGACCGAGAAGGCTATAACGACCACTATAGGGCCCATGAAAACGATTCGCAAGATGCGCTCCGGTGATTTATTCCTGGAAGTATCATCTGCGATACAAGCTTCAGCCCTCATAAATCTGCACCGATTGGCCCATTTTGATGGGACTGTCACACCTCACAGTAGTCTAAATTTTTCACAAGGTGTAATTTCAGCCGCGGATTTACCAAATGTGTCTAATGAGGAAATTCTAGACAATAAGCAGGATCAAAAGTTTTGTGAAGTTCGGCGCATAACAATTCGTCGGGATGGAAAGGTGCTTCCTACCAAGCACCTCATTCTGACGTTTTCGACGAATGAACTGCCACAGTATGTGAAAGCCGTATACCTCCAATGTCCCGTAAGACCGTACATACCAAATCCGCTGTGCTGTTTTCAGTGTCAGCGTTATGGACACTCTAAAACCAACTATTGAGGTCAGGCCACGTGCGTTCGCTGTGTACAAGCTGGACACGACAGTGCAGACTGCGTGTTGAAAGAACGATGCGTCAACTGTAATGGAGACCATCCTTCCTATTCTCGATTTTGTCCGACATGGAACTTGGAAAAAGAGATAACAGCAGTTAAGATTAAAAATAGCGCATCTTACCCAGAGGCTAGACGTATAGTATCACTACGTACGCCTACTCCTGGAGTTTCATATGCTTCAAAAATCAAAAAAAAAAAAAACTTTAAATCTTCCACTACACAAACTGTCTCAGAACTATGTAACCCCGGATATACTTCACAGGCGTCATCAAAAGATGAAAAAGTCAATGAAAAAGCTCCAGTTAATTCTCCGAGAAAAAGTAAACACGCCCATCTCTGAAAAACTAACGGTGATGGGCAGAAAAACTGCCAAAAATTAAAAAAAACTGAGAATCCAGCTTTGGATTTACATTCATCTGCTGAGGACTATACAATTTTTGTAAACGTGGAGAAGGGTGAGTCGAATTCAAGTGCGATTGCTTTATGGTTCCCTTTGTTTCCTGGAACTACTGTAGTTTCCGACCTAGACTAGAGGATCTCAAATCCATAATATCTATGCACCAACCTAACTGTGTTGCTCTTCATGAAACTTTTCTGAAGAGTAATATGACAGCCTGAGTGCGTGGATATCACAGTGTACAACGAGATGCTGATGTCGCATCATCTTCTTCAGGTGATGTTTACATCCTGGCATCCCAAGACTATCCTCACAATGTCGTTACTTTGACCACATGGTTGCAGGCTGTGGCTGTGTGGATCCATACCCACACATTAATACAGTCTATTACATTTATTTGCCACCTAACGATGTTGTGTCGCAAATGGATTTGAACCACTTAGTCAATCAATTACCATCTCCCTTCCTTCTGCTAGGTAACTTTAATGGACACAGCTCTTAGTGGGGGTATGATGGTACAAATTCTAGTGATCGGCAGATTGAGCAGTTGATCTCGGATCACAGTCTATGTCTGCTAAACACCAACCAGAAAACGTTTTTTTCCTGCACCCACTAGGACATTTCATTCCCTTAATCTAGCCATTTGTTCATTGACACTGCTACCATCGTTGATTTTAGAGGTTGTACATGATATACATAATGGTGATCATTTCCCTCTCCTAGTCTCCCAGGTTCATAGTAATGGGATGTGGTTACGTCCTCGCACTTACTGCTTCAACCGGACAGATTGGGATTTATTCACACGGTTAGTGGTTATTACCGGTACAATGGCTCAAGATCGAGATGTTAATGACTCTCCGGAATGTCATTGCCTCTATTGTGGACACTGCTGATGCAGCGATTCCGAAGAGTACTAATTCAAAGCGGAAGAAAATGGTGAAATAAGGATTTTCAAACATCCTACAGGGAACAAAAGACATTGTGGAGTATCTTCAAACGATATCTCACAACCTCAACCTCATAGCGTTTAAAAGGGCAAGGCCGTTTCCTCGCAGAGTAAGGCGTAATAGTCAAGAGAATCTTGAATCCAGTGTGTCTCTTCCATCACATCGTTGACAACAACTAACAGTTGTGGAGAAAGGTTAAAGCTGCAAACTCCCTATATCGGGAATTTTCCATCCCGATACTGGGAACTGCATAATCTTTGGATTCTTTCCCTGTTAAAGAGGCCAATGTCATCGGCCAAACATTTGCTAGTGTGTCAAGCATCGATTCTTATAGAGCTTCATTTTAGCGGTTAAGAATCGTGGAGAACAGACAAGATGATGATGATGAAGTCTCATTGGTGCAAGAGCAAGATGTGGCTATACTGCGCCAAACAAGTTAAATTTGTGATCTAGACGTTAAAAATAAAAAAAGATTGATTGACAAGAAGGGTCAAAAGAAAAAGTAAAGTTTTCTGGCGCAAGAGCCAGATATGGCTACGCTGTGCCCAACAAGATTTAACTGTGGTCTAGACGAGAAGAAATTGAAGAAAAGACACAAATTGGTTGACTTGAAGGAGAGTCGAAAATAGAGAAGGATTGTTTGGGTAACCCGGGGGCGCGTCACCTGTGTTTACCTTAGACAGTAAACCCCATAGGAAAGAAAAAGATCACTCGGTTGCCTCGGGGTCATGATGCCCGTACTTACCTGAAGAAGACAAGTCCATGAGGTTCCCTGATATAATCCCCAGGGGCAAGGTACCGAGTTATACCCACAGGCAACGGGTATTCATTTTATTCGCCTCTTACAACATGTATGAGCTACAGTGGGACTATTCTGTCGTTCCCAGTCACCACACGGGTCGTGAAGAACAGACACCTATCTACCTCAGGTGTCGGCAACCGTTTCCTTATAGCTGTGACTTTGATATGGAGGAATTGAGAAAGGCTTTGTCTTGTCTTTGGCTCACAATACCAGTCCAGGCTCTGATGGTGTAACTTATGATATGTTTCTCCACTTGAGTGAAGATTCAATTGTAAGTCTCATCTACCTATTCTACAGAATAGGGAAGGAGCATCCGTTTCCTATTCAGTGGCAGGAAACAATAGTTATTCCTATCCTGACGCCTGGTAAGAATCCAAAGAACCTTTTCCACTATAGAACTGTGGCTCTGACAAGCTACCTTTGTAAGACCCTAGAACGTATGATTAAAGCCTGTCTATTATGTCAATTAGAAAATAATCAATGTATTCCTCCCTTTCAGAGTGGCGTCCGTAAAGGAAGATCCACTCTAGATAACATCCTTCTGCTCGAAAGTCAGATTCGTTCTGCTTTCGTACGGAGAAATCATTTGGTTTCTATTTTCTTTATAACGAAAAGGCATATGACCACACTTGGCGCTATAGCATAATTCGCGCTTTATACGGTTATGGTCTAAGAGGCGATTTGCCTGTTTTTATTCAAAAAATTTTGTCTTTTAGATCTTTTAAAGTTCGTGTTGGTAATGTTTTATCTTCCTCTTTTATTCAATTTGAAAGAGTTCTTCGGGGAAGCATTTTAAGCCCTACTCTTTTCATTTGTCACATTTCTCCTATACTTTCTCATCTACAACCATCAGTTCATGGATCTTTGTACGTAGACGGTTTGCAATTTTCCTGCAAAGGATCATCAGTGCTTCTCATTGAGCGACGACTTTAGACCGCTGTCAATACACTGTCAATACGGCACCATCCTGGTTACATGGTGTGACGTGAATGGACATAGTATTTCTGCCAGCAACAGTAGTTGCGAGCAATTTTGTAGGAAACGGGGTCTCCATCCTGATCCTGATATTCGCATCCGTGATACATCTATTCCATTCATCCCTGACGTCCGCTTCCTCCGAGTAATTTTCGATCGTAAACTCACTTTCCTTCCGCACATTTTACATCTGCGGAAGAAGTGTGAGAAATCCCTCATTATCTTGAAGGTGTTGTCCAATACCTCTTGGGGAGCAGATTGAATTTCTTTACTCCGTGTGTATCAGTCGATGATTCTGTCCCGGATCGATTAGGGATGTATCGTCTATGGATCTGCCTGCAAAACTACCTTGCAGAAACTTGACCCAGTCCACCATAATACTCTGAGAATCTGCTGTGGGGCGTTTCGAACGTCACCTTTACAGAGTCTATGTTCATTGTAACCAGCTACCTTTGGCTTTGAGGTGCCTGAAGCTGCTGCCGCTCTATTTTTATTTCAAAATGTCATCTCTTTCATCCCACCCTTTGAAGAATATTCATATCAGCCCATCTTTTCGAAGATTGTACGGTGATCGGCCTTCTTTCGTCCGTCCTTTACCTGAGAGGTTGAAGGAATTCGTCGAGGAACTCGGCCTATATGACTTGGCTGTTCAGCAACGAAATTTTATTAAATTTCCCCCTTGGAATATGCCAAGGTTTGTATATCATAACTCCTTTGCTTCATTCAGCAAATGCAACACATTTCGAATTGTTTTCCAGAGTATCTTTGTCTTACATCGAAGTCAGTATATAGATTTTAATTCAATTTACATGGACGGGTCGAAAGGAACTGGATATGTCGGCAGTGGTGTCGTTTCAAATGACATCAGGCACAGTTACAGGCTCGACGCTTCCTTCAGTGTCTGCACTGCCGAAGCTGTCGTTATTTACTGTGCCCTCAGATTAGTCGAGAAATCCAATTCCCAAAAGTTTGTAATATATACTGACAGCAGGAACGTCTTGGAAACATTGGTACATCTGGACGATCGCAATCATCCGATTGTGGTTGACATTGCTGGCATTATTTGCCATCTGTATAGCAGGGGTTATATTATTAAATTCTTTTGTTTACCTCGTCATGTAGGTATTTTAGGCAATGAACAAGCGGACTCGGCTGCACTATCGGCAACGAATCCTCTGCAGCTCTCAGTCCCCCTTGAGGACATACGACGTCGCATCTTAAAGATTATTCATCAGACTTGGCACGAATCATGGAATCTTAAATGCAATAACAAGCTTCACTCGATGAAGCTTTTGATTGGAGAATGGCCTATTCTTCCAATGCAAAGAGTGGATGTCAGATTGACTCACCTTCGCATTGAACACGCCAGATTTACTCATAAACATCTTTTGTTTGGAGAAGAGGCTCCCGAGTGTACTTCGTGCCATGTCCCTTACTCTATACATCATATTTTAATTGACTGTCCAGTGTTTGATCATCACATCGCCAAACTTTTTTTCATTCATCAATTTTAAACTTCTCTAAGCTTTCAGTTTTTTGCAAGTTGGCTTATCGGTTTCATCGCTTTCTCCGAATGAGGTGCTTGGTATTAGTTCAAGGGCTATTTTTCCAAGGCTAATGTCAGTATCTATTTTTTCAAAGAGTAGTTTATAATATCGTCGTTTTATATCATCTAGAAGTACTATTAAATAGAGGTATATAGCCAAAGGGATTACGTAGCTGGTTTCATTCAGTAGTATAAGATAGCTCAAGACCAAAAAAATGGGCTTACAATAAGCCCCGCCACAATTGTGACTTTAAACGCAGTCATTTGACTCATAAATTACCAAACAACGAATACAATCGCAGAAATATAAGATTTCCGAAAACGCTGTTTACTTTTCGTAAGCAACAGTAATTTTGATTTAGAACAATAATGTTTTACACATTTTCATTTTACAACAGTATTATTGTTGAAATTCATTATTAAATACTGTTAGTTATATCAAAATGAACTTTTCGAACATTTTTAAAACAGAGATTTAATTTAAATTCAACAATACTTTTTTTAAAATACTGTTGCTAAGTAACAAGGCATATCGACAACTTTTACAGAGCAGTATGGTCTTTAGCGAATTAAAAGAATCCGTTTTTTTTATTTATTGAATTTTTTCACTGGTGATCTTAAGCTCCTAATATTGAAAAATCGACGACGCATTTTACAATTTTTCAAATATGTTGGACATCTTTTTCTTTTCTTTTTTTTTCAAACAGCGGTAGTTGAAATCTGTAGCAATCAATCTATTTTTCCCAAGTCTAGAATAATATGTTAGAAAAATAAAATCGAACTGAAATATTTTCTTATATATATTATAGTCTTAAAAGTCTTTTTCATGCTCTATCCGGTTGATGTGAAGAAGTTTTTCACATCATTCCTAATTTTTTTCATGTTTTCGATAAGCTTTGAATTTTTCTTCTGTTAATTTAGTTTCAAAGTTTAAGGATAAATAAATGCAAAGAAAGAAACTTTCTTTTGAAGACTTAAAAATTTTGATAAAAAAACATTCAAAACTATTGGGCTATTTCGATTTTCTTGAAACCAGCTGATTGCATAGGAACTCTTTCAGTTATAGGTAACTGATAAAAATCATCAATCTGCTTTAAGTACAGTGGCACAAACAATTGAGGATACACCTTACTTTTACTTGATAAATCCAACTTTCAATCAAAATAACACCTTAACCAGAAGTGCAAACGAATTTTTATTCTTAGACATAACAAAAGGTTTAATTAACAGTAAAAATAAAGAAAAATCAACGACAAAATTCTAAAATAAAACTTTTTAGAGGCATTTCAAATAAACATAAGCAGATTTTTACCTCAAAAAATTGAGGATACACAAATGAAATTTTTGTTTAACTACTACTTGATTTCTTTTTGCTTGCTACTAATAATCTAAGTTTGGGAAATTTTATCCTAAATTTTTTCAACTGTTATTTCTGTCTTTTGAAGTTGGTTATGAGAATATAAAGCTGTAATTTTAAATGGAAAATGGCTCCTCGGAAAGAGACCAGTATTGATGTAAGAAAATTTATATTAAGGTTGTTTAAGAAGGGAAAATCTTATCGTGAAATAGCTGAAATTGTCGGTAGAATTCACTCATGTGTCCAGAAAATCATTGGGAAATTTAAACGCGATGGATTAATTCAAAATAAGAGTGGAAGAGGAAGGAAAAGTATTCTGAGTGATGTAGCTAAAAGGAAAATTTTAAAAGATATCAAGATTAATCCTAAACTGAGTGCAGTCAAACTAGCTGCAGAAACTTCTCGAATAATCTGCAGAAATGTAAGTGCTGAAACTGTGAGAAATGTGATTAGACATGCTGGATATAGCAGTCGAGTAGCTAGAAAGAAACCTTTCATAAGCTTACAAAATCAGAAAAAACGTTTCGAGTTTGCCAAAACTCATCAGTTGAAGACAGAAAACTTTTGGAAGAAAGTTATATTTAGTGATGAAAGTAAATTCAACATTTTTGGAAGCGATAGTCGTCACACCGTTTGGAGAAAGCCGAACACCGCTTTGGATCCAAAACATTTACGTCCTACAGTTAAACATGGTGGTGGCTCCGTCATGGTTTGGGGTTGTATGGCTGCAAATGGGGTAGGAAATTTAGTTTTTATAGATGGTATAATGGATCATAAGCTTTATATAGACATACTCCGCAACAATCTTAAAGAAAGTGCACAAAAATTGGGTTTAGATGGAAATTTTATATTTCAGCACGACAACGACCCCAAACACACGGCACGTAATGTCAAAATGTGGTGTCTTTTTCATTGTAAACAGCAATTACACACACCGCCACAGTCCCCTGACATCAATGTCATAGAAAATTTGTGGGCTACACTAGAAACAGCGGTCCAAAAACACCAGATTAGAAACAAAGCCCATTTAAAGCAAGTGTTACAAGAAGAATGGGATAAAATATCTCCAGATACCACTAAAAAATTGGTCGAATTGGTACCAAGACGTTTGGAGGACATTATAAAAGCCGGAGGACATTATAAAAGCCAAAGGACATGCAACAAAATACTGATACTGTCTATGCATGTAATATATCGAAAAAATTTCATTGGTGTATTCTTAATTTTTTGAGGTAAAGATCTGCCTATGTTTACTTCAAATATTTGTGAAACTTTTAATTTTAGATATTTTTTTGATTTTCGTTATTTTTACTGTAAATTAACCCTTTTATTACGTGTAAAAGTAAAAATACGTCTTCTATTCTAGTTAATGTGTTATTTTCATTAAAAGTTGGATTTATCAAGTGAAAGTAAGGTGTATCCTCAATTGTTTGAGCCACTGTATATATTTCAGATATGCATTTCACACATTGTGAGCAAATTTTCGGTGCTCTTGAAATCTTACATTTTCACTTGGCGTTACTTTTGAAAAAGATAAGCATATCTGATTCGATTCATTAGAAGTCGTATAAGATTAGACGTGTACACTGTAACGTCAACCATGTCAAAAACTAAACTGAGGACAGACTGTCTGTTAACTGTCAAGAAAATTTTATGCATTTTTATCGCATATTGATAATGAATTAATTAAATCGTATTAACAATTAAAAATATTCATTTATTGCAAATATTTTGAATTTTTCTACTCATTAAAGGATTTACAGTTTATCTTCTAAAACACCCTAGATCTAATTTACAGCTGAAAGGTCATTTAACTGTGTGACATATATATTGTAAATCTTTAATTTTTTTATACATTTAGTTGCTTGTTCAGGACTCACTTTTCTTACAATACAAGAGAGGATTTAAAAACCAAATTAAAATTTCAATTTTAATCGTCATAGTTTGTCCCCTTCCTCTACATCCACATACTTTAACGCAATATTATTTATTTTTTAATTTGGAATACCCGTCGTCAAAATTGTATCTTGCGAGGTTTGAATCTGAATTTTCACTAATGAAATACGATTGGTCTTTAAAACGATTCCATGAGTCCGTGATATCTATCGTTCCTTTCTAATCTATATTTTGTGTGAGTTCATTTAAATAATAAAAACGAAAAAAAAACCAATACTTTTAATTATTAATAGAAAATTTTAATTATTTTTTAAAAAAGATGTAAAATCAACAGAAAATTTGAACATACTTATGGCTTATAATAGTAGCCATTGTAATAGCATGAAATATAAATGTAACATTATTTGAAAATAGTAGTGTGGCTCTGTTTTTTCCTTACATAAAATATATGCATTTTGACAAAATGGGTTTCCCTTTATACCAATCATTACATGCCTAAATTTGAGATATATTTAAGTAGAATGAATCAAATCGTACTAAGTACGGACTTGTGTTTCTCCTTCAAAATAGTTTTTAGAAATAACAGGATAAAACACGAGTGTTTTCTGAGAACAAATTTCATTTTTGAGGAGTGTAGAAGAGAATCTCCGATTTTAATGAAAATTTGGAATGTAACACATGGATCAATAAGTTCCGAGACTAACCCAGAGATGAAGCTCGTAGTAAAGCAGTAACCAGGTCTTTCTAGAGTAC
>BMAW01076116.1:0-48313 GCA_019974015.1 Nephila pilipes
TTTTGACACGTTTCAAGCAAAGGTTAGTACTCTAGAAAGACCTGGTTACTGGTTTACTACGAGCGCCATCTCTGGGTTAGTCTCGGGAGTTATTGATTGATGTGTTATATGTATGTATATATATATATACTAGTCGGAACTAAGCGACACAATTTTCCTTAAAAGGCGAAAACTGTGCTGTAATTGCTTATTAATTTAAGAAACTTGCTGTAGAAGTTGAGAAGAGAATAATACAAAATATTGAGCCAAAGATATATTGCGAAAGAAATTAGCTAAATGCACAAATTTTACATTAAAAATATTTGGTTGAACGAAAAGTTGTCAAATAAAAATTTGTACAGAATATAAAACAACTTTTAAAAAATCAGCTTCTTCACAAAAGTATAATTTTTTTAAAGAATGAATATATTTTTTTAAATTTTAATACATATTCTCGTCAGTCTTTCTAAGACGTATCCTTTATTAAAATTTCTCCACAGTTTCCATCAATAATATTAATGACTACGACTTAAAATGATACATGAAGCATTCATTAAATTTGTCTTTTTGATAAATCTAAGCCTTTATATTTGTTTTAACAATCTTAATTCTTAAAAAAAGTGCATTACAAAAAACGAATTTATTAAATAACTGTTTCTTAATTTTTTTTTTTTTTTTTTTTTGTTACCGGAAGCTGTAAAAAAAGTTTGACATTGAAATAGCGGCATTTCTCTGTTCAGGAAATTGATTCCCCCGTTGAAGATTGATTATTCCCGAAATCGGGAAACATACATTTTTATATGAATAGAACTATGTTCGATTTCAAAGAAACTCTATGCAGAAGGGAATCCAACAGAAGGGAGTCTTTTAAAATCTCATTTCCTCTGAAATGAACTAACTCAGAATTCTCGACACTTTTCTTGGACAACGCGGAAACGAAAAATGAGATTTTTAAAACACTTTTTTAATAAGAAAAAAAAATGGCTGGTAATCAAAATATGATCGAATTTATTTAATAAATATTTTTCTGAGAAGACTGTCACGAAACTATTGAATTTTCAAGAGATGATATATTAAATTTCGATTCGGTGACAACAAGAAGGTGACGAACTATATCACGAAGAATTTTGAAACTATTATTTGAAAGAACTACTTGAAAAATAAATTTTCTTGAAAAAGAATATAATTCACTTGTTAAGATATAGCGATGGTTTTTCTAATTTTTCTAAAATACTATTTTAGAGTTTCATGCGTGTTTCGCTTATTAAATATGAGCCTTATAAATAATGCTACTCCTATTATCTATTATTTTCGGTAAGTAGATTGGGTTTGAGATAATTTTGTTGCAAACACAAGAGCTATTGGTATCAAATCTCTAGCTTTTGGATAGGAGACAATGGGGAAGGGGGTACCTCAGCTGGCAAATCATTCTTTGCATCCCCAACTCGCCAGCGTGAGCTCTTTGAGCTCACGGTAATACAAGACTCGATCTCCCTATGAATCAGTTACGAATGCTTTACTAAACCTAACGCACTATTACGGCTCCATTTTTATGAAAGAGTAACAATTTCTCCTATTTCCCACTTTTTGTCTACTTCATACGAAACTTATTTGGAAAGTTATGCCTCCTCAGCCTTGACTTTTTTTTTGTTGTCGTTGTTCTTCGATTTTTCACTATTCTTGTTGTTCCTGAAAATTGCATGTATCCTCCATGTAATGCATCATTCACTTTTGGGCATTGTCGCCTTTTATTCGCCATAGTCACCTTATATTAACCATTCCATGAATTTGTACCTAAACGTTAATAGTCGAGCCAACCAGTCCAAAAAGAGTTCCAGTGGTAGCTGTTGGTGCCAGACTTTAGTGGAGGCTTTCACCTCATCAGAATGACGTTGATGTCCCTTAAAGTGCTCTTTCCTCTTTGGGAAGAGGAAAGAGCCTCTTAAGAGCCATTTCTGTTAAAATAAAAGAGCACCTTAAGGAACATATTCGGTTAGGTAAAAGAACACCTTAATTTAGATAGGCTCTCAACATTCAGGAGTCAAAACTCAATGACGCTACTTCAACTTCATCTCCATATGGATTCAGCTCTCAGCACATCAACGACACCAAAGAATAGAGAAAATAAATGCATTACATAGAGAACACGTGTAGCTTTCAGGTAAAACAAGAATTTTGAAAATCGTGGGATAAATAAAAATTTATATAAATGTAGTTATAACTTTTCAATTAGGTCTCGTACTTTTCTCTTCAACATCCTTTTCCCACAAACTCCCTGCGAATTTCTCAGTTCCACCAAGTCCCGATTTAAGGGAGTTTGAATCGCTGGAATTCAAATCAACTCGTTTAAAATGGGACGAATAAATTTTGACTTACTCTATCAAAGTAATTGAATAAGATGGTATAGTGGTTTCAATCTCTATCTGAAAAAAATATTTGTCAAGATTAACTCCAAGAATGTTGATATAAAATTTTCTGAAAAATAAAGATCTATATTAGGAAACCATGTGAATACCGAGAGAGCCGAGATCTCATGGTCGCGAGCTTTTCACCGGTGATATTCAATCCAGCCACATGTTTGAGTTCTTATTCCATTAAAGATTCTGTACGTAAAAGTACGTTAAATCTAATGGAGCTCGAATTCCTTGTATTAGCATAGCTTGGAAGTGGAGTGTGAGATACTATTTGGGAGTAGCATTACACTATATACGATAGTATATATGATTTACAAATCCTCATGTATACATATTGATTAGGGATTGCAATATCGGTAAAGTCGGTTTACTAGTTTATCCATAAATAGCGAATTATAATCTCAAATTGTTAATATATAATTCTATCATATCTAACCAGTAATTCAGCAAATTATGTATTCACCTTAAATCCCGTTTTTGTATTTATTTATTGGGAATAATATACTTATAAAGGTCCTGATACAAAGCATAAAAGAACGACGAATTGTTTATTCAGATATTTTGCAATATCTTTTTGATAATGATCTTAATACAAAGAAAGATGAGAGAATCATGGAATTTTTATTGAAACAAGAAAAATTACAGTCAAAAATAAATTGTAATAATGACTGGATACATGGTATTTTCGGGCGATAAAAACTACACACACACGTTCTCTAGTCAACCAGTTTGAAACAGAAATAACAAATGTTGTTGATTCCGAAAACTCAATAAGAGCAATTTCTTTAATAACTGCAATTACGCTATGCATGAAAGAGAAACTTTGGTTATGATCAAAATAAAAATACGACATGCTAATTCATCGTATGAACAAAAAATATTTAAAAAAAAGAGCTGAAGTTCTTGCAACAGGAAGATGTTAGTCAGAAATACATACAAATTGAGAAAGTGTATACGATTTTATAATAATTATTAAACCATTCAGCTCACATCTGTAGGAAATTTTTCTGTGAAGTTATTTTGGAGTTATTTACAGTGGAGTTATTTTGTATGAAAATTATATCAAAATTAGGAGACCAAAGTGTTAATCAGTTATGTTCCTCATGCTCTTATATTTTAAAACATAGGATAAACAGGTCACAAATTTTACAAATGTTTAATGTTGTTCTTTGAAGGAAAAAAAATAAATTTATAAGTATTGATCATATTTTATCATCAAATTCCGGAATTTTATTTATATTTATTTTTAGAGTGCAATTTACTTTCATACCCACTCGTCGCAGTACAAAAGGATCAAATAAAAGGCTTTGTTATTATGAATTTATATTTCTTTTCCAACACGGCATTTTCGAATTCCGGAGAATTTACAGGAATACTGGTTTTGCTGGAAAATTTAACTAATAGTAGAAAAAATAGGCAAATTTGCAATCAATAATGTTAATGTATAAGCCACATGATTATGTTAATTGTTTTCAATAAAATAATTGGTTTCTTTCAAAATTTTAATTTATATTTGAGGGTTAAGTATCCATGTGTGAATGAATCCGTACAAGAAAAAAGATTTAAAAACTTTTACTCGGAAAAAAACTTTGAAAGAAATACCTCAGTCAAAACTGAAAAAGTACTTAAAATACATAAAAGTAATATAATTTATTTCTGGAGTACATAAATATGGGTCTCAAAAGAATTAGCTTCAGTGAATACAGCAATAAACCCCAAAAATGGACAAAGAACAAAGAGCAGAATTAAGAATTTCCACCTCCCAATACAGTTCTTTGAAACCACAATCATCCTGAAGCTGTATAGGTTATTCAACCTAAGAGAACATGGAACTAATTTGGTATTTCCAAGAAATCAAAACTTTAATACACTGGCCTCCAAGGTACAACTATTCTTAGAGTCTAATTTGAAAGCAAGGAAACAAAAACATGACAACTGGAAGAATTGTATTTTAAATAGTTATTTATAGAGTTTTAAATAATTAAGCATCTAAATTAATTTATAAATTAAAAATTACATTTTATACGAAAATCCCCCTGTTTTATATTTAAAAATAACCCACAGAATTTTTTTAAAGAAAATTAACTATCTCTGTTTTAACAAGTAATGCTTCCGTACCTGCTTGAAATGCATCAAAAGTATCGATTTTTCATACTGTTAGTTAAGATGCCGCACAATGAAATGGGAAGCAACACCCATGCATAAAGTAATCCTATTCAAGTTCATTTAATGACTTCGGAGAAGGGCTTAAGGCAATCACCTCTCTGCCGATATAGACCTAAAGATGTTCGCTCGGGTTAAGTTCTAGAGATCGAGTTGGGCATTTCATTCGCTCCGTAATCATTCTCGAAGGATCTTGATCCTCAAGATGTTCATTAACAAGCATAGCTCGGTGAGGGGGGACCTTTCCATCCATTAGGTTGAAATCATCCCCATTAACACCAGAATATAGTGTGTGATTGCAATTGTTTATTTACATCACATTGAGAGACAGCATGAGGGCGATTGGCGACGGAACTCGTAACTTTGAATCTCATTCAAGTGACGAAGACAACACCTGAGCCAGCATCTCCCTCTCCAAACTTCCACATCATGCCTCTGGGGAATGTGGTGCGACACATGAAGCAAGGATCTCGTCCCCATATTTTACATCAATCAAATTTTCCCTTAAGGCACTTATAGGTCTGCGTGACCTTCCCGAGAGTTTCCAATCGATACCATAATTCTGCCTCCTTTACAACTGGCCTTCAGGGGCTCTACCTTCTTCAAGTAGGCACAGAAGTCATGATTCTGAGGTATTCTAAGGATCTTTTTCCTTTCCCATGGTGTTTACTATCTATGGCCAGCACGGGATACCCTAGAGATCTTTCTCTTTTTCGACTCTCCTTGTCAGCCATTTCTTTCTTTCTTTTTCTTCTATTTTTTTCCAAATATCTAGATCACAGTTACACCTTGTTTGCTTCGCCATATCTGGGTCTTGTCCATTAAACTTCACCATCACTCACACTCCTCTATAACTCTGTTTTTTAACAGTGTTAGAGGGGTAGTAACTGGTAGTATCTTGTTCTAATGTAGATCAACGCAGAACCTGAATGATCCTCAAAATTAAGAAGACACTACTTTCTATAGAGTACCAAAGCCCATTACTGCCTGGTCCGGGTAAAGTGCTCTCTGGACCAACACAAAAGGGTACTTCTGTGTCATCGATTAAAAGAAATACACACACAAGCAACTGTCTTGGATAAAATCCTTGATTGTGAAGAGATCTGTGCACCATAGCAATAGATGTTTTCATCGTTGTCTCTACATAACGTGTCGCGTACACCTACCAAAAGCTCTCATCAGCACGCTAACAAAATGAGGATTAACACAAAATGGCTGCCGCTGCAATAGTAATGTTTTATCTTTTTTTTCCGCCACGCAAGGGGCTATTATTTTAGTTGGATCACTTTTGGCGCACCAAATCACTTTTCAATTTCTTATCGTTTGCTTCAATTTTAATTACATTTAGCAATTTAATTTTATTTACATTTACAATGTAAATTTTATTGGCGCAAGATCCAGATATGGCTATGCTGCGCCAAACAAGATTAAACTGTGGTCTAGACGTGAAGTTGAAAAAAAGGTAAAAATGGTTGACAAGAAGGAGGGTCGAAAATAGAGAAGGATCGCTAGGGTATCCCGGGAGTGCGTCACGCGTGTTTACCAAAGTCAGTAAACCCCATGGGAAAGAAAAAGATCCTTAAGGTGCCTCGGGGTCATGATGCCCGTACTTACCTGAAGAAGGCAAGTCCCTGAGGTCCCCTGATATAATCCCCAGGGGCAGGGTGCCCGGCTATACCCCCAGACGCTGGGTACCTATTTTAGTCGCCTTTTACGACATGCGTGAGCTACAGTGAAACTATTCTGTCATCCCCGGTCACCACACGGGTCTACATTTAGCTTAAATATATCCAATTTAATAATTTATCGTTTTCTTTAATTTTAACTGCATGTAGCTGATACAATATTCAATTTAATACTTTATCGTTAATTTTAATTTTAATTACATCTAGCTTAAATACGTGCAATTTAATAATTTATCGTTTCCTTTAATTTTAATATCCTAAAAGTTCACTATTGTCTATTTCTCGATATTTCGTCGTTTACTTTAATTCTTATATTTAATAGAGTAATTTAAAAATTATTATTAAAAAAGTGCACCTTGGGTGGTAAATCTGTTCCTCGTAAAACTTTTCATAGAACTTTTTTTATTTGTTTTGCCACTTTAAGACTTTGATTACCACGCGAATTTATAAGAAATTCTCCGTCATCCGCAGATCATCTGATCGAAGTAAAAGATAAGCACCTTTAGAATAAAGCGTTTTAGGACACGCATAGAGTTAAAAAAAAAAAAATTCCTCAATGACGAAGTATCTAAGAAAGCATCCGAGATTTAAAAATTATTTCGTCTTTTTCAAATATTGATTTGGCTATTATGTAAATTAAGGATTCGAGAACGAATTTTATGGGAATACAGACGTATTCAGTTAAGTCGCAAAAACGATATTAAAATGGAAAACAAATAGTTATATTGAAGTACATTGTGTGACTTGGATATCGAACCCCAGGTAATACGGGTAGTGAAGCCCCTTTTAAAAAATAATACACCTAAGGAATGATATAGTTGACATAATGATTTAAAATAAGAAAAGACACGGATGTGTTCTTCCTTCTTCACGCTGAAAGAACTAGTAAGCAATATTGCGCAAGTGTTTATATATCACCTGTGGGAAGCGTGGACGAGTTCTGCTTGTTATAATTTTTTTCCAAATTAAATTATCTTTGCTCGTATCTTTGGACCACAATAAGGGATTCATAAAGACATCCAGCAATTTCAGATTATCCTAACCTTTTTCCATACATCCGATAAAACATCATCTTAAAAAATCGATTAAACAACATCTCTTTAACTCCAATAACATTTTAGTACAAACAAATGAAAATCAACACGCATAGAAAAAATTCATTTCGAATTACAAAAGCAATATATTTGCAGTTTCCTATGAATGTTTTATAAATGCCAAACTCATTAAAAAATAATGGTAGGTGTAGATATTCATAAAGTTTTATTGAAATACCATCATATAAACCAAATTTTTACCCCTTTTTCATTATTTTAACTTTCAGCTTTTTTACTTTCATTATTTTAACTTCAGCGTCAAAAAAACTTATATATATAACTACAGGCTGTACTTTATGAGTGTGTGTCTCTTAGAGACCAATATATTCCTTACTGTTATTTTATTGTTAACTATATCGTGAAAGCAAATTTGGTTGATTTTTAATGGCATCAAATCTTTATGCAACTGTTTTTCCAAAAACAACGTTAAATATTTTTTTTTTTTTTTAAAAAAAAGGAAAATTTGATTTTAAAAACATTTTTTTAACAAATATTACATTGCAAGAAAGTAATCAGTTTGTTATTTAATATTAAATTATTTTCTTATATTTTCTAATTTACGTCACCAGTGTTTACCAAAGACAGTAGTTTACTTTTTATTAACGTCGCACTGGAAGCAACACGAGGGCTATTGGCGGCGGACCTCGTAATTTTGAACCTTGGTCAAATGACGAGGACGACACCTGAGATGACAACCCCCTCTCCCAACTTCCACACCACACTAAAGGGAGGACTTTGGGCCCCGACAGATTTAACGTGCATCAGCCTCGGCTACACGGCGGGTCTTTAGCGGCCAAGGATCGAACTCGCGACAGAACGAAAACCGCCGGTCACGAATCTGAAGCCATGACCACTAGGCTACCGCGGCCTACCGAAGACAGTAAATGCCATGGCAAAGAAAAATATCACTAGGGTCCTCGGGGGTCATGATGCCCATACCTACCTAAAGAAAATAAGCCCCTGAAGCATAAATATCTTCGAGTGTGTTACCTGCCATCGAGTCTAAAAATTTCACGACGTAGCTCTTTCAACAAAAAAAAAAAAAAAAAAATGCAAACAATTGGGATAAGTTACAAGAATCCGACTGATTTATGCACACATATACAATACAAATGAAATTATTTTTGCGTATGTATCTTTGAAACTAGCCAAATCAGACAGTATTTTCATGTTTACTTTATTTCGGATTTTATTTGGATCATTTACCAACATATTTAACAATCATGATATCGTTAAACACCATAAAATCAAACCGTTGCAGTCAATAAAGTAATATTAAATAACGTCAATAAAGTGTAAATATTATGGTTAAGATCGCAGTCAACCAATACAAGATAAATAATGAGTACACAAATCTTAGTTTCATCAGATATCGTCAAATAAAAATAAAGAGGATTATTATGCGTTGAATTAGGCATCAAAATTCCTTACATGGCGTAACGTGAAAGTTAGGAAAATGAAGTGTTACCTTAGATCCCCTTCTCATTGTTTGATCACGGTTCCAAATTACACGGCCCCTAACATATAACCTTTAAGTAGTTTGACAACTTCAATAATACTGTATCATACTGCTATTAAAATAAAATGTCTGTAATAATAATTTAAGCTCTTCGACATTATGTTAGGCTGCAGTATGTTGGCTCAGTTTGAAACATATCTCTCTAATCCCTTTTAAACATTACTAATTGCATACTTCGTTCAGAGTTCTTTACCAGTTTAACATCTAATATGACTTCTTTAATTGTAAAATATTCATTACAAAGAACTTCTGTGATAAATTTTCTCTAGGTAAATATCTTCAATAATAAGCAGTTTTTGTCACAAAATAGTTAAAGGAATATATATATATTCCCAAATGCAGTGGCGTACAGGGGGAATGCGAAGTGTCAATTGCAACCTCCAAGAAATTGACACGAAATTGAAATATTTCAGGAAAATTCTTTTATTTTACCATTATAGATACATAGGAACGTTTATTCCAGTAGAATAGATGAAAACAAATTAGAAATACTGGCTGAGACATATTCTTCAGATCTGCTAGAAAAACTACCGAGTATACAGAGTATTTTCAGTCAAACTTGAATGCAAAATATCAACAGATTAGGTTAAGTACATTTTTTCAATGATATTTGGATTCCATCGATCCTGGTCAAAGAGAATTTTTATTCTCATGTGGTATCTTTATTACTTTTAAAATTACTTGTTCTTGTACCTTGATAAAAATAAAATCAAAACTTGAATAGTTTTAAAAATTAGAAATAAGATTGATATAGCATTTTCTTTAGTTTTCACCAAGATATAATTCTTAACTGTAGAAATTACTACTTTCCAAGGCAATGGTGATATGCAGCCCCAAAATTAATTTCTGAGTATGCCCCTGCCTAAATGATTGCAGCAAATCTTATATCAAATTGCAAGTAACATGGTTTTAACATTGCATATGGAACTATAGTAACCAAGTAGTCACTATTAATTCCAATTGAGAGATTATTTAAAAAGGAAAAAAAAACAACAACAGAGGGCTGTTGGTGACTGACCTCGTAATTTTGAACCTCAGTCAAGTGACAAGTAAGACACCTAAGCTGCACGCAGCTCTCCAAACTTCCCTTCTATGCCAATATGAGGACTTGAGCCCAGTCAGATGAAACGTGTATCAGCAACAATTCACAGTGGTCTTTATTGGTGCCAAGACTTGAACCCACGAACATAAACAATGCCGACCATGGCCTCGCTACCATGATCACTTGCCAACCACATTCACACAGTTAATTCCAAATGAGAGGATTGAAATTCTCCAAGAAATTAATATCTTTATTATGAAGGCATGTGGCTGCCAGAATAGACGAGTGATCATTGTCGCGAGACCGTGGCCAGCAACAGAAAATATTCAACAAACCATGTACATATTCTGAAGCATTTCATGAAATGAGTCAGTGAAAGTAGATATTTATAGCATAAGAGTTAAATTTTGCTATGCTGCGCAACACAATGTGTATCTGATCTCGATGTTACAAAAAAAAAAGATAACAATTGGCAGGCAAGAGAAAGGTTGAAAAAAGAAAAGTAAGCTCGGGCGCACGTCAAAGACACGTTACCAAAGGCAGTAAATTCCATAGGAAATTAAGAGATAACTAGGATACTTCAGTGTTATTCTGAAGAAAAGGCCAATCAAAAATGCATTAAAATTATACTTTGAACTACTGGAACTCCTTTCAACTACTGAAAAACTTCTTAAATTTAAAAGTGTAGGCTTACAATAGTGAATAAAGATTTATATTTGGGAACCATTTCTGCCAAATTTGAAAAGATGTACCTCTCCCATACTTACAGAAATTTTCTAAAAATTAAAAAGGAGGCATGAAATAAATGCCAAATAATCCTTGAAAACTGAATTCTATAGAAGAAGGGGATAATAGCTTTTGTAACTCTATATCTCATAAAGCCAACAATCAATCAATAGAACAAGATACAAAGAAGCGAAGCTGACCAATAAAATTCATATTGTAGAAGAAAATGAAATAAGTAATTAAAACGAATAACTCTAAATGAAGCAATACGTATTAAAAAAATTAATATCTAGGTGCATTTTATACATAAATTTCAAAATGGATAAAAAAGATTGGGTATCTTAAAGGGTGAATGCATATACGCGATTTCAACTAATTACATATAACCAAAAAATCATTTCAAAAACACCCAAGATTTATAAACAGTAATGTAATTTTTACATCAGTAATAATTTACCTAAGCTGTTCGATTTTCTACATATTCATGGGCAGCGTGAATTTAAAGTATTCTAAATAAATTTTAAGACAGGAATATATTACTCCATTTTTTAAAGCAGTTTATAAATTAATGGCTACTTTGAAAGAGCCATTACAAAATTTGATCAATATAAATTTAATAATGTAGAAAGTTAACAATTACTTATTAAATAAGTATTTAATAAAATAGAAATATCGATTAAACTTCATAAAATACATTTGAAAAATCTAAATCAATAATATTTTTCAAATTTCTATAATTACTAAACATAAGCTTCGAGTTCGTTACATTCAACATTTCAACTCCAGGGTTTCACAAAAAAAAAAAAAAAATTGCAGAAAAAACTAGGTAAATTTTGTTAGCGCAGTTCTTTTCACTATATGTATAACATAAATAAACTGTTTCTTTAAAGATTATCAATTTTAAGGTAAGACACTCACAAGCGCAAAATTTCGAAATTTTGATTTTCCTGTTAAAAAACAGAGGCTTTGTTGATTCAATAGTTGTATTTTCTACAAGAATTTAAAAAACAGAACGCTTGCAAAAGCAAATTTAAAATTGTAAACAAAAGTACCACGCCATAAAAAAAAATATCTGTATTTGCATTTTGCTCAAAATGTGGTATCTGATGATTTTAGAACACTTTTATCAAACTCATTTGTATCCATTGTGCTGATATTTCACACAATAAGAAATGAGATTTCCTATACAGTGAACAGAGTTATTTTTCTAATAAGCACACAAATATTTTAAATATTACAAAATATTAATATAGAAATTTTGTAAATTTGAACTTCAAAAATTTAATTTCATTAAATTTTATTTTTGAAATTAGTTTCAGTGTATGGAATGTTATGTCTAAGTACTCTGAAATTTTCTTAAATTACAAACACAATTGATTTTATTCAAGATTCACGTAAATTTAAGTACATGACAAACAAATGTAAATACAAAGATTATTCCTCATACATAATTACTTATGTATATAATTCTTTACATAAACAGATTATAGCATTTTTCATAAGCATACACACAAATATATAGATCTTAGTATCAAAATATGACTCATTACATTTAAATTTTAAAAAGAGATGTTTTTTAAATTTGGCATAAATTAAGATAAATTTCCTTATCAAAGGCATCCCGGTTACCTTAAATGAAACTTCAAATTCTATTATATATATTTTGAATAATGCATTTTTATCTTCGAGTATTTCTTTTATTGAAGAAGCTAACTTCTCATATTTTATATAGTTTATTACAACACACAATCGGAACAATAATTCAGTTCTTGAGTTATTTATCATAAAGGTTAAAAAGTATTTCTTCAAAACCGACAGTTCACTTAAATAAAACTATAAAGGAACAAAAAAAAAAATATCTATCCGTTGCTGATCTTTTGATCAAATATATGCTCAAGAGTTTACATTTAACCATAAAACACTTTATAATTTTTACTACTTTTTAAAAACTTAAAATGTTTGAATTAAAAAAAAATGTTTAAACTTTAAATTAGAGCAACAAAACCTTTTGCTTTATGGTTTTTTACTATTCCATGAAACAACATTTGCAGCAAATTGATATATTAACATCTATAACAGATTTTTAATATTTAAATTTTGTTTTATGTTTGATATTATCCTCCACTATAATATCTGAAGTTGAATCAAGTACACACATTTTATTTGATTCAGTTTAATAATTCATTAGAAATTATAAATTAGGTGATTGATTATCCTGTTGGATGGTTAACTGTTTCTAGTTATATTCAAGTAGACACTTAGCCTGTTTCGAGTTAAGTGATACTAGAAAGGTATTTAAATTATGTAAATCCCTTTCATAATTTAATTCAATCTATACCACACTTAGTTTAAAAACGTTTTAAAAAGGAAGTACGGTTAATTTATTAAAATCTAAAGCTGGTCATTTGCATCAAATATCTTTTTAATTGTTCAAATTATACTTTAAATTTTAAATTAAAATTCCGAAATCCGTAGTAAATATGTATATTTGTTTTTGCATGTACTATTAATATTCTACATATACATTTACATATAATAGTGAAATACATATTTGAATGATATTTAAAAATAATTTGATGGCTTAGTATATGTATGTTGCACACCTGCAATTGTATGACTACATTTCAAAGTGTGCTGTTCACAGGTTAAAAATATCAGCTTTAAATTACAGCAGATCTATAAATAGTTTAATTCATTCCTAAATATATATATATTAAGTTCAATTTCAATTGTATAATACTTTGTGGTGAATTGAAGAATTAGTACAAGTAGTAGCAGCAGAAAAGTTTGACTCAACACTACTTTGTAATACATTGTGTGACTAAAGATGAATTCAAAAGATAAAAAAAGTTTCTTTATGGACTGACAAATATGTTTTGAATCTCTAAAAATGTTTATATTTTTCTTATCTTGAAAATAAATATTTATAATTTTCTAATTAGAATATAACCAAAATAATCAACACATGCAGTGAATGAAGCATATGGATTTAGAGCAATTAAATGGGAGGAAGGGGGGGGGATTTTAGAATGCAAGTGATGGTGGAGCTCAATTGTGCAGAAGCCAGATATGGTTATGCTGTGCCAAACAAGGTGTAACCGTGCCCCCCCCCCCCCCCCCCCCCCCCCCCCCCCCCTTAATGGTTGACGAATAGGAAGATTGAAAATAGGGAAGGATCATTATGATATTCAGGGGCCGCATCACATTATTTACCAGAGACAGTATATAAAACATATGAGAAAGACAAAGATTACAAAGCACATCAGGGTCACCATATCTGGTACCTATATAAAGATAAGTACTCCAAGAGGGAATTTGGAAAGCAACATCATAGATTCAGCTTTAAAGGAATCTTATTTTATTTAAGGCAGTAGTTCTCAAACTATGACAAGTGTGCTCCTCAGAGTAAGGTGAAGAACTTGAAAATAAACAAGCCTTTGCATTTGAGAAAAAAAGACTGAACAAGTTATAAAATCCATTAGCTCTATCTTACTTTAAATATTTACAAAACAAATATAAAGAAAGAAAGCATGTTCAAAGAATTTATTGTTATAAAAAAAGTACATGGGAGAATAAATAAGTATACATAATAATCATTTTATTGTAGAATACTTAAATTAATATAAAAGGAATTGAATTTACAACTGTGTTCATTATTAGAAAATTCGAACTACAAGTTTTTTAATGTAAATGAAGTTTAATATTCTAAGCAAGCAGATAAAAAGGGGGAAATTTTTTTAAGGAAAGATTTTACAAGATAGTATTTGTTATTTTAAGAATTATTTAATATTTTAAATAAATTTACACAATTTATTTCAAAATAAAATATCCAACTTCTAATATTTTTAAAACAAAGAAATCTAGAAGAATCCTATTAATAAAATTTTGATTAATTTAATCAAATAGGAAGGATCACACTTAAATTTTTTACTTTCGAAAGTATTATGACCACATTTACAAAAACTTAAGCCGAAAAATGTCTAGAGGCACTGTGTTTGGCATGCTTTAAACTTTTAACCACAATCAAAAGATACATCAGATTTTAGAACATAACAAGTAATATAATGAAGAAAGAGTTGGAGAACTGAATAAAGGTTTATCAACATTGCATCGATAGATATAAAGCAAGTGTTTATATAGCAGCCCATATATTTTACAGCATTAATTTGATTATTTGTATAATGCTTTTATTTTTTATAACACTTACTGAAAAATACATACAAGACAAAGTTCTTTAAAATATTTATTGAAATTTTCATTACGATACAATTCAAAAAACATTTAATTGCCTCTAAAATCACATTTGACAAGTATATAAAAATATTTTTTATAAAAATAATCTCTTTCCATAGCTTTCAAAAAGTGCTTTAAACAAGAGAAATGTACAATCATATACAAGGTAGAATTTGTACAAAAACCTGTTTACCTTCTAATAAATACATATAATTTTTAAATTTTTTTACAAACTATAAAACAAGATTCAACAAGGTGAAAATTTTGATTTCTACAATAAGTACAACTTTAAAACCAAAAACAATGCAAATGCAATAAAGAAAAATGCAAAACGTTTTATAACAAATTTGTAGTGACCTTTCAATAACAAAATCTAAAATTTTTCAATAAAATTTAAAAAATAAATACAAAACTCTTAGCAATTGCATATGTATGACATAGACAGAATTTCAACAGTTTTTTTTTTACATGCTACAGAAATTTTCATTTTCTGTGAGCACTGAAATATTCCAAATTTAAAAGTAAAAGGATATAGAACACAACCAAAAGTAATAAAAGAAAACTTATTTGTAACTAAAAAAAGATTAAGTACACTATCAAAACTAAGTTAAGTGAGGAAAACTGCTTTGATTTTTAAAACAAATTTGTAAGAAAGTTTCATTTAAAAAATATTTTGCGCAGATAATTTAAACTTTTTTTCCTAATTTGAAACTACAATTTACAATCATTAAGAAAGATTCAAAAAAGTGAAAATTTATCACTTAGAAAAATCTTTTTTTTTTTCCCCCTCAAGCAAGAACTTGATACAGAACTTTTCACAAATTAGAAATTACATCACAATTCTAAGCAATGGAGTATGCATCCAAAATGAGAACCTGCCAACCAAGACATTCTTCTAATTGGATACAATTTTCTACTAAGATGGAATGTATAAAAATGCAGTTCCTGAAAATTCTAGCACAAAACCCATAGATCCATTCCAATAGAACTATCAAGTCATCACATATGCAACTTTTTTCAGTTGGTCACAAAAGAATAAACTGTATGTAAATTCTTTTTTAGTTTTCAGCATTTCCATTAGTATCTTTTTTCAAATACTCTTCTCTTGGCGAATTGATGATGACAGGTCCTTTGAAAGTCCTACCAGCAACAAGTTCTTCAAGATCCTACAAAGAAAGCAACATAATTAAGCAAAAAAAAATTGTTGGTATAAAATTTATTTCCAATACGTATATAATTCTGTTACTCTTTTTAACATTATATTGATTGAAAATAAATGAATAGTAAGTACCAAACAAATAAATGAAGTAGTGTTATACAAAAAAAAAAATGCTTTTATTTTATCAATATTTAAATATAATAGACATAAAAAAAAATTAGAAAATTGTATAATAACTTTTCTCACTTTTCAACAACCAAAATAAGCTATATAACAAACGATATTAAATTAGACACAGACTAGCAGCCAAACTAATGAACTTTATTATACACAGATCTTTGCTTAATAACTAGGATTTGGTAGAAATCCTTCAGGTTCCCCAAAATAAAGTTCAATGGTTACCCTTTTAACATAATTTCTACTCTTTAAAACAATTATAATTTAAAATGTTCTATATGATATTAGTAGGTAAAACAGCATATAAAGAGGGAGGGTTGAGATTAATATACATCAATTTTACATTCAGCTTTTATAATGAAAAGCTTTATGCAATAGTATTTAATAGTACAAGCAATGTTAGATACAGGAAATGAGAACAGGAGCATGTGTGTGTATGATAAACGTTCTACTACTCATAAATTTTATAAAACTATTAAACTAGAAAAAAAACTTACTTCTCCAGAATAGGATACTAAAGGAGAAATTTCACAAATTCCAACAGTATTTTTCTCCTCAGCTATACTGTAAAAATTATAGTAAAAATATATTGAGAATAAATATTATCCAGATATTCCATATTTTTAATGCTCTCTAATCAATTAAATTTAAATATTTTTATAAGGCTGTGCAAAATTATTAAATTAGAATTTTGTATTTGGCTTCAGATACGTATATATTAGAAATAAATTGATCGTTTCATAACCTAATATTACTCTGAATAAAGAAAAAGAAAACAGCTTTAATCTCATTTATACTATTTCTAAAATGAATTTTAATTATTAAGAATTGACTTGCTTATAAAATAAGTTAATATAATAAAAATTTAAAATATATCTGAATCAAACTTTAATTTCTATAAAAATTTCCTAATTACAGAAAAATTCAGACTTACAATTTAAATTAAAAATGTATAGAATTTTCCAAGCAAAAAAGGTTTTATTTCAATACAATACAGCAAATAAAAATTTAACAACACTTAAGATTACTACAAATTAAGATTCAAGTTTTAAAAAATCTTATACATACTCTTTCTTTTCTTCTCCATTTCCATTTACAGCCAAATCCCTAAAATTCAAAGAATCAAGATAATGTTTCCATAATAAAAATATTAATTTACTATTGATAACTTTTAATGTTTTTAACTAGAAAAATATTGTTAGAAATAGTAATGAAATATACCTATTAAAATATATTTTGAAGGGGAAAAAAGTAAATTAAAACAATATTTTTAAAAAATTAAACAGACTTCCTTATGCTCCTAACATCCTTTTAAAAGTATGTAAAAAAAATAACTAAAAATTTTTGAAAACCATTCTCCAAGGAAGAAAAATTGTATACTTTTTAGATATAACAAAAAAAAATTGAAACTGATTATACCTCAATTTACAAGATAAGAAATTATGTATAGAAATCGGTTCTTTAATTTTTTAGTTCATCAATAGAAGTTCTTTTTTAGGTTTTATCAAGCCAGTTTTAGCGGTAAACATGAATTCTTCACGTCAAATAAGTATATATTATTTATTTGCAAATTGTAATCCATTTTATATAGGGATATATATCCATGTTGTATAGATTTATAGACCTTAATTTGTCATAAATAGTAAACTCTGAGGAAACTGTAAATATTGTAGTATCACAAGCAATACTTAGGTTTTCAATAGGGAGAAAGCCATTTTTGGTTATACATTTCTCAATTATTTATTCTTGTTCCATTTTTGACATTAACGCTTAGTATTCAATATGGTACCAAGCCCTGTT
Source organism: Nephila pilipes (assembly GCA_019974015.1). Lineage (NCBI taxonomy): Eukaryota > Metazoa > Arthropoda > Arachnida > Araneae > Nephilidae > Nephila > Nephila pilipes. The sequence continues at coordinate 17,992 of BMAW01076116.1, forward strand.
GTCCTGAAAGTTTGTTATGTGTGTTATATATGGATCTTTAGATTTCATATTCTATGAAGGAAAAATAACCTATGTGCTATCTCCAAAATATACAAATGACCTTGAATTAGGAGTTATAAATTACATTGAAGTTTTCAGATTCATGCAAGAAATGATGGGTGATAAATCACAGGAGTAAATGCAGAATACCAAAATGCAATGCTCTAACTACAGTGCAATTTTCCAGCTAAAAATATTTCTGTGCATCAATGGCTCAAGAAGTTGCTTTGAAAGATTCCAAGAAACAGAGAATTTATTCATGCCTAATATTTGTCACACTTTGAATATAATACTCCAATTCTTAATTTTTTTTTATTTTGTAGTAGTTTAACCCTGAAGTATCACGTGTGATACTTGCCTCTCCCCCCAACAAAGAAAATTAAAACTAACATTTTGAACATATGATGGTAATAATAAATTATAATCATTTTTGAAGAAAAACAATTGTTATTTTTATGTCGGATCTGAGGAGGTTAAATAAAATACTCAAAATCATAACTATATTTTAAGAAAATATTTTTTAATAATATCTTGGTTATAGAAATAAATTTAGTATAAACAAATATTTTGAATTGCTTATTTCTACAAAAATGAAAGTTTCACAGAGCATAGATATTTTTAAAGCTAAGGATTAACTTACACAGAAACAAAACTATCACATCTCTCATCCTCAAATCTCCCACCAGCATCACGGATATATTGTCTGTGTAAGGCATAGAGAGAATTTCTGGCTGTTGTTGGAGTGTCCTTTGCACTATCATCTGCATTCTTGAGAGGTGAGAATTCTGCTTCACGATGAACTTCCCAAGCAGCAAATTTACTAAACAAAATATAAATTATCCAAGTTTAATTTTAAATGAAAAATTTCGCCAATTTCCTTTTTATGTGATTTGAGAAATTCTAATGTAGAAGTATTTAAAATATCACCTTGGAAGGGAAATTAATTTTTGAAATATCTTAAATTTTCCAAAATATAAAACACTTCTCCAAATTAAAAGAAAGAATTTTTAAAATACATAAATATATTACAGGAATATATATGTGTATGTATTTAGCTTTTATATTATTTTATTTCATAAAAAAAATTTATTCCTTACAATTTTATAACAATTTAAAGATTCAATTTTTTTAAAAATCTGTAAAAATTGGATACATTTATAACTATCAACAAATAAAGAAAAAAAAATCAAAATATCATACAACAAGATTCTTGTAAAACTTTTTAGATTAGAGGCGAGACATTTTTCACCTTAAAATGCAACATGAAATTATATAATTTAACATGAACGAAAATAATCACATATTCAAGGAATTTCAATTAAATATATCTTTATAAATGCATGTATTTTAACAAAATTATATATATTAATATTTAAAAAATGAAATAAAAGAAATTTACTTGAACTTTAAAAATGTACATTTTACAATTAAAAGAAAAACTTTGAAAGTTTCTTTAAGGATTCATAGTAGAAGATCCATTAACATCAAAATTAATTGTGCAATCATCACTGAGGATATGCGAACTATTCTTGCCAGTAATATAAGTGTGATTAAAATGTTTTATGTTTTTATCAAGAGATATTATATTAATTTCTTTATAAGAGTCTTTCCATTCATTATTTCAAATATAACAATTTTTTTTAAATTATATCCATTGACTTCAATTACCAGAAAGAATAAAGTCGTGTTTCATTGCACTACAAGAAATCTGATAAATTATCAGACTTCCATCTCATTTTAAGAAATAGAGTTCTCAAATACTTAAAATATTTGAAAAATTAAACCCCTAATTTCAAATATAAAGTTCAATAGAAAAAAGCAAAATAAATCGTAAAACGCAATTCTCACAATACTAGGTTATCCACAAGCATTAAAAAATAAGTTTACATAAAACTGAAGCCCAGAACAGAAATGTTCTCTTTGTAGTATTTAATTTAATATATCGAACATTTGATATTTTTGCAAACATTAAAAACAAATACATACTCAGAAAACTCAAAAACATCAAAGACAAATTTCTCTAATTTGATTCCATTGGGTTTCAAAGCCTTCACTGTTTTTCCATCCTCTCCTGCATATGGAATTTTCTTCTGTGCTACGTGGTATTTCAACTTCTTGTCACCACTAAAAATGAAACATTTTTAGAATAAAAAAAAGCAAATTAAACCAACAGTTCATAAACAAAATACTTAATTTACAATTTTATCCGATTTTAGTACAAGAAGTTTCTATTTTTAATTCATTATGTTTCAAAACTTTAATTAAAAAAAATCAACCTCACAAATAAAAATTTAATTATTCATAAAAAGGAATTTAAAGTTATTTTGTTTTAAAAATTTGAGAGCTAGTACCATCCAATTTGGCGGAGAAAGTCGACCGTAAAGAAGTGGTTACAAATGTTTCCAGCATTAAAAACAAGCCTTCCATCCTTATTTCGTTTCTGTGCTGTAGAGGAAGAGATCTCACTGTACTCTACTACTTGGAATTTGCCTCCTACTCGACATACTACGCCAACTGCTTCTGTAGGGACAACCTTCTCCACCACCTATAATAATAAAGTAAAAATATTTAAAATGTGCACAAAAAACAAAGATAACATCAAAATGACAAATGGGGTATCAATAGGTTAAATTAAAGAATCTGTTACTTCATTGACAGTGTAAGAGTTCATTCATAGTTTTGAAAATATCAGTAGACTCAAATTTAAAAATCAAAATTCCCACACAAAAAAAAAATGTTCAGGAAAACCTAAGAGTTAAAGAACTACTCCAATTTTAAAAATCATTCCATAATTTATGTGCCATTAAATCAGCTTATCAATTTTTCAACTAATTTGAAGTTTTAAACAATTTCAAGACAAAAATCATAATGTGCTCATTTAATTGCACAGATAAAAAACAAATGAAAAGTTCATAAGTAACTGATGGTGTTAGTTACAGTTACATCATGTACAGTTTTGGTAATAAAGAAGTTCCATTATTTTAAGATGCAGTTTGTAAAAATTTTGTTGCGAGAATTTTACAAATTCCACAAACTCATTAAAAACAAAGCATTTTTATTCCGTGTTTTAAACTTTGTCTTGCTATATTTGCAATTATTAGATATCGTTACATGCCATCTGCAAAAATAACGTACCAAAATACATTTAAATTGAAATTGACTTTTTTGTAAAATCCAATTAAGTTGTTTGATTTCATAAATTTAATTATTGAAACTGCCAAACCGAGATGTAATATAAGTACTATAATTTTATACAAAATTAAATACATAACATGGAATAGAAACTGTGCCATATAATTTGAATCCAATATATGGCTCAATACAAATAAGTATTTAGTTTTTTAAATGTTCCCCAAGTCCTGATTTTAAATAAGTATAACAAATAATAAACAAATTATATTTTCACTTCATGTTTTTTGAATGCTATATGCATATATTAAGAATATCCAAGCCAATTCCTTAATACTGCATAAAGTTTAAACATAATCTCAATGTTTGCAAATCAACGGGAAACAAACTACTTCACTATATATAAAATTTTACGACTTAAATATGGATTTGGCTTTCAAATAAATGTGTACGTTCAAATTTGTTGTGATAAATGCAACATCTTGGAACAAAAAACATTTTTAAGAGTATACCAAGTAATTTCACTTAAAAATACATTTAGGGTGAGCAAACAAAACAAAAACATTGGATGTGACATAAATAACAAGGTTATATTGTTAACATCAAGATTTTAAAACCATTAATAGGAAAAATATTCAGGAATACAGTTTCATAAAACAATAAGAATTAAGTTGATAATATATTTTTATATGCCAATAATTATATAAGTTTTACAGGGAAGTAATAAATTTTAAGAAATAAAATTAAGTAATAAATGAAGAAACATCACCAAACGGAAATAAAGAAATTTTAAAAACATTTACCTTAGCAGCACAGTTGGCATTCTTACTAATGCAATAGCCAATAAATACTGGATCAGCCATCTTGACCAGAATGTTGTCCACACAATAAACATGGACATATTTGATTCCTCTCTTGCACAGATCATCTAAAATGCCTCTGAGACGAAGAGCTCTGAACAATCCTCCATTGCCGTCTGTAAAGATAAGTGGTATATATTAAAATTATATGTGCAATATGAAATTATTTTTAAAAAATTTAAGTATTTTCAAATACTAGTTTTGCTCCTTTTAAACCATATGCACATTCATATTTAAGAAACAAAGAATTCTTCAAATCAATTTGGGAGGGAGAGAGGGGGAAGAGGAAAAAATCTCTCAAAGATATTTGTACTACCATACATAAAAATAAACCTTTCAATAAATGTAAAACTTCAAGTCTTCATAAATTATTAAAGGAAGTTAAAATCTAATGAAATAAAAGCATTTCAATTAAAAAATAACCTCCGATAAAGAAAAATTAACAACTTTCTTTAAAGAAATTATCTAATTTTCCTAATCATAGAAAATTAATGAAATAAAAAATCCCCACAGGTTTATTTTCTCAGCTACTGAATTACCAAAACAACCAGATCAGTCATAATGGATTAAACTGTAATTGGTATTCTTCAGGTTCATTGATTGTTCCAAATGATAAGAATATCATATCTGTTCTGGACGACCCTATTTTAAGTTCTTGGATAAAGAAGATGCTATTCATTAGGATAACTTGCACATTTAATATAATAGTTAATTACCACATATTTGTTAGTGCTTTGCATACAATGCAAAAGACAATTTTAAGCCATCCTCAAATTAATAAATAAAAAAAAATATATTAGTTTGCTATAGAAATTACTAAAAACCTCTTTTACTAAAAAAAAATACATTTTCAACAGTGAATATGTATAATATGTTGTAATAGTTCAATATTATCCTTAAGATTTATTTTCAAAATTTGCTGTTTCAACTTTATCGAAATTCTGCAACGATTTTAAGAATTGAAATTTAAATAAATTAAAAATAACAAATGTTATATATAAAAGAAATTGCATTTAATGCATAAAACTATTCAAATAGCAACATATCCAAAAGTTAACATTAGATAACAACCAAAATTACTTAAATAGAAAGTTCTTTTTTAAAAAAATGGCATTAAATTTCATTCAAGTCACTAACCAGGAGCTTTGGATAGCCTCCAAGGAGTTTCAAGAATAATCTTTCCTTCTTGAGTAAGACATGGTAGCATGTATTGTTCAAAGACAACCAAATTCTCTTTTTCCAAGCCGAAATAGTTATGATTAGCAAAGAATTCTATAGTAGGTTCCATTGTGTGTTCACTTGTCATTATGTACCTAAGTTATTTAAAAGAGATCATCAATAACATTTTTAAAAATTTAAAAACATTTTATAATCCATAACATAAATTCAAAAAAAATATTACAAAAAGTTAAAAAACTTCATATTCAACAAAACATAACCTACAAATTAAAATGTAAAGCATTACAAAAAATTTCTGATCATGATTCAATGAATATGATACCACATATAAATCCTAGAAATATTAAAATTCGAATTAAATTAATAAATTTTATGCAGCTCACTTATTCCTCGAGTATTAATGAAATAATTTTACTCTCGTATTCAACATAGAACATCAGTATTATAAGAAAACAACAGTAAGCAGTCTTGGAAAAAATGAGGTGTTTTGGTTAAGGTTGGTTTTACTAATGTTGCACTAGAAGCAACACAAGGGCTATTGGAGACAGACCTAGTAATTTTGAACTTCGGTTAAGTTATGACATCTGAGCTGGCATTCCCCTCTCCTAACTTCCACACCATGTTAAAGGGAGGAATTTGAGGCTGGAACCTACAACTAGTCAAAAACCACTGGCTGCGAGTCCGCGACCAGAACCACTAGGCTATCATGGTCTGTTTTGGTTAAGAACAAGTAACATCAATCAAACTTTACCAAGTGCCTCTTGAGAGCGTTAGCATTTTAGAAATAAATATTTAACTGAAATATGGCAACGATTTGTAGAAGAAAAGTAATATTAAGTAATATAAATGTTGCAATTAAAACAAAATATTTTAGCTTTATAACTCTTGGTTTTTTTTTTTTTTTTTTGAATTATTTTGCTTTTTAAAACTTCTGAAAATAATACATGTACTTCAGATACATAAATCATAAAGGATAATTTACCAGAGGCTAAAAAACTTCTGTACACATATTGGCATAATTTCATTATTTAAATATAACCTGATCAATATCGTTGATCGATTATCTTCTGCAGTATGTGTGTATATGTGCGCACAAGTGGTTGTAACAATGGCTACAAGTTTTTTTTCTTTTTTTTTTTCAAATGAGAACTTGTAATTTTTATGAAAAAGAATAGGAATATTTCTTAAATTTCAGACTATAACTACATCAATATATACTTCCTAGGAATGGATGTATACCTAGCTATATGTAAAGTACTTTTTATAAAAATTATCGAAAATCGTCGAGGAAAAATAAAAAAAAAAAAATCATTTAAATTAATAAGCTTGTAAAATGATAGATTTAGGCTATTTATTATTTATAAAACTGGTTTACACTGAGGTTTAAAAGTTAGAAAAATTTCCATGGTGAAGTATTTACACAATTAAATGCTTTCAACAAATTTAAGTTCTAAAAATTGAGTGAGCAATTTTTCATTATCATAAGTACGTTTACTAGAAGGATTCAAATCTCGGAATATGAATCGAAGTTTTAATTTTCGTTTTCCGTCTGTAAAGTTCTTATTGATCTGTGCATTTTCTTAGCACAATTTTTGTTGTTGATGCAAAATTGTCAATTCGGAATTTTGAATACTCGCGAGAAACGTATGGATTAAAATTCTACAAATAGCTTTTATTCTTAAATATAACATTTAATTTAAATTTATTTATTTCGTAATTTGTTTGGTTTTTACTAACATCGCTCTTGGAGCAACACGAGGGCTATTGGCAATGGAGCTCATAATTTTGAACCTCGGTCAAGTAATGAAGATGACACCTGAGATAGATCCTTCGCCTAACTTCCACATCACACCAACGGGAGGGCTTTGGGCCCCGACAGATTTAACGTGCATCAGCCCCGGCTACACGGCGGGTCTCAAGCAGCATCAAGGACTCGAACCTACGACTCGACGAAAACCGCCGGCTACGAGTCCGCTGCCTTATCCACAAGGCTACCCACGGCTTAATTTTTCTTAAATCCAACCATAATAAACTATTCTAGTTAGTACATAACTAAAGTATGTGACCAATAATTTAACACAATTGATTTATAGAAATAAATTTACAACTTATTCAAATAATCAAGGATTTAGTGCGTACAAAATGAGAGTAAATTCAACAGAATAATCTCGAAATGGTTCCACAGTTGTGCTTCCATAATCCAGTATCTACTTATATAATCGAAGCTTAGTGGCATAAAAAAAACCTTAAATAATACTATACATGCATCGATTAAATACAAATATTTCACGAAATCAAAAATGATCAGTGATAATTTCATTTAAAAAAAAAAAAAAGAAAGAAAGAAAACAGGATTTAGACTACTATTGTTTACAATTCATAACTTTACGCGATTAAAATGGAATAAAAATAAACTTCTCAAAAAAAAAAGTATAGAGAGGTTGCCCCCAACCTTAAACAACTTTATTGAATCCAACTTTTATTAAACCTTAACTTTAAATAAGAAAATTGCTTCATAAACTAACATATACATAAAAATGTTTTTTTTTTAAAAAAAAATATTTATTTTTATTAGAAATTCTTTAAAAGATAGTATAAAATTGAAGTTAGTACAAAAAAATTGCACCTTTTTTTTTTAAAAAAAATATTATTTTTTAAATAATTTTTATGACATAATCCAAATCGATTTATATCAGTCTGAGACTAAAAAAATATTCGTGTACATATAACACATTTTAGCTAGGAAAATATTTTTTTTAATGCACATATGCACAACTTAACATCCCTCTCATTATAATTCATGTTAAGCATGTCACACATACAAATATAATTTCTTTAGTTTTTAACTTAAATTGTAATTAACATGTTAGATCGATGAAATGTGAGAGAATGATAGCATTTTAATGGCGCAAGAGACAGATGGGGCCATGTTACCTCAAACAAAATATAGCTGCGATCTAGACGTTTGAAAAAAGATAAAAATTGGTCGACAAGGAGGGTCAAAAATAGACGAGAATCTCTAGGGCATCCCGGGGCGCATCACACGTGTTTATCAATGACTGTAAACTCCATGGGAAAGAAAAAAAACCACCAGGGTGCCTCGGAGTCACGATGCCTGTACCTGCATAAAGTTAAGCCCCGAGGTCCCCAAACCTAGAGTCCCCTGATATAATCCCAGGGACAGGGTGTCCAGCTATACGGTCAGACAAAGGATATCCATTTTAGTCGCCTCTACGACATGCATAAACTACATCGGGACTATACTTTCACACCTGGTCATCACATGGGTGTCGATTAAATGTGAAACTAGTTTCTGTAACAATTTGTAGTAAACATTTAATTTTCTTTATTAAAAATATTGCTCTTCTGAAATAAAAATTTCTTTTAAACTTTATTGAAATAAAAAGCACATAAAAATCAAATATTTCGTTAAATCAAAATTTGGTGTATTTTAACTTGCATATCAAGAAGAATGCAATATATATATATATTGAAAAATAATAATATACCAAAATAATTGTAAGATAACCATTTTTTGTGATTTAGTCATTGAAGCTTTTTTTTAACCGTTTTTCTTTCTCACTTTCTCTAATTTTTCTCTTCCATGGGAAGAAAAAATACTGATCTTTTTTTCTTACAGTCATGAAATTTGAAACACGTTGCATAGCATCGAAAGTGTAAGGGAATAGAGTACGTTTCAATTCGTCCCAGTTTAGATGAATATTTACCATGGTGAATAAAAATGCTCGTTTTTATTGCAAAACTGTCGTGATATTTCAGTATATTGCTCCCTTTAATATTAATTACATCCCTACCTTTTTTAAAAGAAAATCAAAGAGAAAGAAAATATGAACTGATACAATATTTTATAGTTTTGATTCTGATCTTCAAATACGCTATTAAAACAAGACCGTTCAGGATTTAATCTCAATTCACGGAGCCAATCATTTAAATTTAAAATGAATTTGAAAACAACTTCTACTTATGTTTTCATTATTTTGTTCTAATACGACAATCGCGAGACTAACCAGGGTATTGTGCCATGCTTTCCAGTTTGCTTTTCTGCTAGTTCTTGCAACTTCAGCAATCGCTCTCCTTGTAATTGATAGAGGGTTTTGCGAGAAGGGAGACCCACATCGTACATTCCTTTAGGATAATTGACTCCCAATCGGGTTCCTTGTCCACCGGCTAATAAAAGAGCTGCCACTCGGCCCTCGGAAATTTCTCGCAGACCTGCAGAAAAAATATTTTTCTAAGAATAGTATATATTGAATAAAATACATTATTACAGAAATGATACACATTTATAGATATTGACTAAAACAATTATCTTGCGATATAAAAAAATTTGTAATATAACCTAATATAAATGTAACCAGTGATTTTTTCCCCCCCATTTCTCTCCGATTCAACCAAATCTTCGATGAAGACTAGATATCTCAACAATTACTTTCTGCATTAGCTCTGGATTGTAGAAATACAATCTGGAGTATTCGTTCTTCACACGGGTGAATTTTTAAAAAAATAAATTCACCCGAGTGAAGAACGAATGAATAATTGTGGGAAGCAAATGCAAACCCAAACGGTCATGTGTGATATAATTTGCGCCAACGGTAATCTTCCTTAGAGGAGGAGGAAAATGACGAAAATGCCCAAAACTCACAGACTGATTATGTAGTTAAAAATTCATGAAATAAACTTCCTCATATTTTCCCAGTTTTTTTTTTTTTTTTTTTTTAATCTATTTAAATCGTCCTCTATATTTGAGTGATTAGATCGAGGATAGGAATTTGTATAAAGAATCAAACCAAACATTAAACATTCATTTTTATATAAGATTTGGTCTGGAGTAAAAATCAATTTTATTTTTAACAGATTTCAAGGGGTCAGTTATTTTTATCAGAAAATCAAATTCGCTAAAAAAAATTGATTTCAGAAAATCAAATTCACTAAGAAAAAAAAAAAATTTTTTCAACTCATTAAAACCTTTTTGAGTGGAAAAGTTTGGATTGGGAAAATTTGCTGAATTAGATGGAATACACGGGAAATTAGTGAAAATGGTAAGGTTTGAAAAATAACATCAAAAATAAATCTGGAAAATATTTTTCGCGAGAGTATGCTTATGGTTTCTTAGACACATCAGCGAGTTTAATTGTTATTAACGTCGCACTAGAAGCAACAAGAGGGCTGGTGGCGATGGATCTCATCATGTTGAACCTCGGTCAAGTGATGAGGACGACACCTGAGCTGGATTCCCCCCCCTCTTCTAACTTCCACACCACGCCAAAGGGAGGACTTTGGGTCCCGACAGATTTAATGTGCATCAACCCCGGCTACACGGGGGGTCTTTAGCGGCCAAAGTTCGAACCCACGACGGAACGAAAACTATCGGCCACAAATCTGAAACCATGACCACTAGGCTACTGCAGCCAACCACATATCAGTGAAGAAACACCTTAAAATTTGCGATACGTTCAATGGTGTAGATTTAGATAAAGGACAAATATCCTTTAAATTATATAGAAATATATTTTCAGTTGCGACTGTCTAATTTTCTGTTAAAAATGCATAACAATTATGCTGATAATTTTTTAGTTTAGTTTAGTTTTTATTAACGTCGCACTAGAAGCAACACGAGGGCTATTGGCGACGGACCTCGTAATTTTGAACCACGGTCAAGTGACGAGGACGACACCTGAGCTGGCACCCCCCGCTCCTAACATCCACACCACGCCAACGGGAGGACTTTGGGCCCCGAACAGATTTAACGTGCATCAGCCCCGGCTACACGGCGGGTCTTTGGTGGCCAAGGATCGAACCCGCGACTGAACGAAAACCGCCAGCCGCTATCCACGACCTTGACCACTAGGCTACCGCGGCCCCAATTATGCTGATAAACGATGTCCAAATATCAAGTCTTAAGACGTTTTAATAGAAATGATACAGAAAATTGATTTTTTTTTTTACGATTAATTACAAAAATTTAAATTAGTTTGAATTAAAACAGTTCCAGAGATAAATCGTACAAGAAATTTCTAGAGAACGCATTACATTTGAAAACACGAGTAACATAACGAGGATATTTGAACAAGTATGTCTCATTACAAAAAAAATTCTACTCCAAACCACATGAAAATGTTAAGATCCAGGGATACTGCAAAATTGTATTTGGCTTCACAGATACAACAACTTGCGAATTCCTCCCAGTTTACTTTAACATTTCATTACCTTTTGATATATAAAAAAGTAAATATGAAGAATACAGAGCTATGTTGCACTTGAACAACGTATTGGAATACTAGCGAGAGGATCGCCTTCAATTTAGTGACGAGAGCGATATTGAGTAAGCACCTTCTTTCTACTAATGTCATGAGAGGGCGATTTCGATTTAACATGTAATAAGCTAATATGCACGATGTCCTTTTGTGACCTGATGACTAAAAATTTCTAGCCACACATTCGCGACTTTTTGCTACTGTTCTGTTGCGTCTCTTACTTGAAAAAAATATGCTAAATTAGTAGTTCTTTAAAACCTAGATATCTAAGATTCTGTATTACATTAAATGTTGAAAGTCGTTCAGGCTTAGAAGAAAAAAAGGAATAACTATATGTAGATTGTTTAAAACATTCTCTGTTTGATTAATCAGTAAACTTAAAATCAATAGAAATCAGTTAACTTGAAGAAATAAAAGTTCGATCATATATATATATACAAATCCAAATGTTTGTGTCGAACGAATTGGATATTCCTACATGTAACGCATACAAACTTTTTCCTAAACGAAGGGATCCAAGTACTACCATAAAATAAGTGACAATCTCTATACATAGTTAAGGACCTAGTTTTAAAAATTTGAATAGTGCATTGAGCATAACTTCCATACGCAGAATACAAATGATAACGGTTTTCCAACGCACGTAAAAAGAGACACCACCCTTACACATAAGTAATCGTTTTCCTTTAATTTTGTAAAAATATGAAACTGGTTTATTACAAAGTAATTCCTTACGTTTATTTGTCAACTTTTCGATATTGACCATGGACATAACAATGGATCAACAGCTTTTGAAAAGGAAATGGAAGTGAAACACGTGTAACACTTCTTTTTTTCAAAAAACTTCTCTACAATTAAAAATGGGTGGACTTTTAACACACAAATACCAGACAACTTTCTAATGACATTGCCCCTGGCGACAGCATTGCACAACAGCTGTTCCAAAATACAAAACCTTCATATACCAAGTCCCTTACAGGCAAAACCAATTTTCTTTCCTCATGAATAATACGTCAGATCGTCTCTCCCTAATCGAATCATCAGGGACAATGTAAATAAACAAAAGGACAGGATTCGGTAAATAAAAACCAAAACAACCCCGAGCAAGTACTAGTTCTTTCGCGGAGAGACGACATGCTCGTTCCTCGAACCCGTTAGACTTGAGTGTTGACCCAAATTTGTAACCCAAATCCACCTCGCCCACCCCTCGGACAAAACCAGCACATTCTTTCTAATAGCAGAATGGAAAGAAAAGAAAATTCCACGGGTAAAAACGGGTTTTTTTGTCCCAAACCGTCTTGTAACGGAGCCTTGCCATTATAATAACTGGTCGGATAGGGTAAGGTAACAAGATCAGAAATGTAGCAAGACGGGAAAAGTGAGTGGAAAAAACAAGGGAAAGTTCTTCCTGCAGTTGAGACTTCCGCAAGATTTAGAAAGTGAAAGATTGGTGGTGACATAGTTGTCTAGGGAAATAACAGTTATTGCAGCATTGTTATCGGGTTGAGGAGAAAGTAGAGTAAGTTTTTTTTTTTAGTTTCAAAGAGTGGTTTCTTAATCGTTATTGGAGTTGGAGGAAAAGACAGGGAAAATGCTGGAAAAAAATTCTAAAGATGATCAAGGATATAGTTTTCAAGCAACTGACTTGCATCATACTTTGCACCCAAGGGTTGAGTTGCACGTATTCAGCTTCCTTATAAATATATTTAAGACATACTATTTCTTGAGAATGTTCTCTTATGAAATTTCATTCCAGGTGGAAAAACTTTTGTATGAAGCAAGAAAAAGTTAAGTTCCTAGTTGCATAATCAGACCGCAAATTCTACCATTAAACATACAAAATAAACTTGCAGACAAATATTACAATGAAAACAATGGAGAAATTGAACTATTTTCAATCGGAATTTTATTAGAATATTTGACCGAATTATAAATTACTTCTAACAGACTTATGAAATACAAATTAAGTGGATAACGTCAATATCCTATTTTTAGATTTCCCGTGGGTGAAAATTTATTTTTAACCCTAATAATATGTTCAATGTGTCAATTGAAACTTGATGAAAAATGTTCCTGCAATAAGTAGTAGATCTAAAATTTGTAAATCGTTAAAGTTTTAGAAAATGCGAAATCTTTCCAAACAAGAACTTATTCATTAGATGCCACTCAAAAACAGCATAAGTGTTTAACCGCATAATTAAATCGAAAACTTTATTAAATGGTTGCATAGTAATTTAAAGAATTATTTTAAAAAAAGGAAAGTACGAGTAAGTCACATTTTCTAATGTTTAATATTATCAGGTTTTTTTTTAATCCAATTAGAAACGAAAGCAATCACAAGAGCCAACAAACAAATTATTAGCTTTATGCCCGGGAAAGTTTTTATCGGTAGTTCCTAGTTCATTCTGAAAAACTTCGGAAATATTGTTTAGCTAAATTTTGTTTTTAACAATAAACTCAGATGGATTTTGGAAATCGTAATTATTTTAAATGAGAAAATAAGATACAAGATGATATGAAAACACATTTGAATAAACGTCGCTCTACAGCAGGGATGGTGAATTTTTTGAGCTTGGAATGTTAAAAACCATTTTAAAAAAAACAAAAACTAACCTAACTCGGGTACAGTATCATATCTAAAAATATCCATACTTAAGTATTATTTGTAGTATTAGTAAAAAGTTACTTTTGATACATTTATAAAAAAAAAAAAAAAAAAAAAAGACAGAAAACAAGGAATTCTTTACATTACTGACTTTTTCGTTGGATTTCATTTGCTATCTTTAACTATAAAGGTTGATATATTATCCACTTCAAGCCCGCAAGCAAGCGTTACTAATTTCTCGAGAGTGTTTAAATTATTGATTTTATTACTTAAGGCTAGAAATAAAGTATCCCAGCAGTACGCAGAGGAAAAGACTAGATACTTCAGGAGATTAATAGTGTCCCGTAATCGGTTCAAAATTATTTGCTCGTAGATGCGCTCTTCTTCATTCTTCAAACGACATCTTCCGAGATTATCAAATTTCTTCCTTATGTCGACAAACACTTGAGCTCAGAAGCTGTCTTGAAATACCGCATATTACACCTCGAAATAAACAATTTGCATTCATTGGAAACCTTTTAATTTCATAGACTATTGTATTTGGATACCGTAGATTAATTATTTTAATTGTCTATTCTATGCGTGCTTTCTGTTCTGTGTTGACTGATCTTTGGCAATGACCATTCTTGAATAATGCATGTACACAAAATAACTTGGCGTGTCACAGGTTCACCATCACTGCTCTGTTACACGCGGGAACATGAACTTAGCATCTCCTTTTCCTAATTTTCACAACTTGTCAAGCTGAGCTTTAAGTACTTTTTAGACAACAGTTTCCATTATTCAGCTCGACGGTCTGTAGAAGAGTCGGGACTCGAACCTACGATTTAATTCGTACAAGAACGCGATAATAGTTACGAAACACAGCGCTAAAAGATATTGAAAATCAGTATTATTTTTTGATTATACAGAACTCTCATTACACGGGGAAGCAATAGACTTCTTGGTCGATGTATTGAAACGCATATCATTAGAACATTTTAGGTACACAAATGTGTTTAAATTCAAGTGAATTCCCATTCATGAATGCATAGAAAAACAAGACAAACGAGAGAAACCGACAATGGAAAAGCGTAAATTTTAGCAAGTAAGCGACACTGTCTGGAACACAATGAACAGCGTTGCGTCAATGGGATTTGTTTATGCAGACGTTTTTCGATTCAAAAATCTCCTTGCACACGCAAGACAAAAATTAAACCTGAGAAATGCGCAGACTACTGAATTTAGTGTTATTATAGTAAAAGATAAGAACTCTGATTATAATCAAATAATCTTAAAGCCTATATCTTTTTTTATGAGAGATAAACACATAAAACTCATACATCAACTCCCGCAAATCAAATTATTGCATAAACACATTTAACTATCCTCATTTAATTATAAAAAAAAAAAGCAAACAAGTATTTGCATTATGATTAACTATAAAATTTAACGAATTTTTATCCGTTTCCTTAATATGAAAATATTTTATTTCAATAAAATGTTATCCTTCAAAAGTAGCTTGAATTCGAAAACTTACGTAAAAAATAAAAAAAAATTGTTCATTTTTAAAAAGTATTTTCAATAATAAAATGCATTAATACAATTTTCTGTTGAAATACATAAGATCTATCATTTTCTCTTTATTTTCTAATAAGTCTTCTAATCTTCCAAAACTTCCTTCTAATTCGAAAAAATTAATTCAAGAACTAGGTGATACGAAATCTTTGCTAAGTCAGTATGTCTACAATATAATGACGCCGCGCCATAGATAATTCCACTTTAAATTTTCACATTAAAGAATTTAAGTGTTTATTTACTATTCTCACTATTCTAAAATTTCACACTAAATGATATCAGCTACTACTTTTTCCAATTCATCGGCATTTATAAAAAGGGCTTATCAACTGGAGGCAATTCAAAGCGAGAGCAGGTATATCAAGTTTTCATTCCTCAAAAGTTATATTATCTCTGTTTTGCATACAAATCACTTCATGTTGAGCACTTGTAAATAAGTAAATATTTTTTTTCAAAGTGAAAGTTATCTTTTAGAACTTTTAAGAAACCGATCGGCAACTTTCACATTGAAATTCCAGAAACTGAAATTCATTTCAGAAAGGTTTGATGATGTAGATGGATCAATGTACCATAAATTCCAGATGTTTTTAAATGGTGCACGCTTAATTTTCACTGAAAATTAGATTTAAATAGTCAAGAGATAGTATTGCGTTCCTTGACTGTCTTAAAGTTAGAAATTTTATATCCTATGGTTTGGTTTCTTTAAATTACAACTTTTTACTGAATTATGGGCAATAATTTCTGCAATTTAGATACATGGTCACGATACAGTCAATAATTAAGATGGTAATCCAGTTTTCAAATTCAAGCAATACACAAGGCATTTCGGAATCTTTATAATGAATATATAGCAGCCTTTCTTAATGCAAACTGTTTCTAATGGAGCCACTCAGGCTATCAAGATGTGCCTCCAAGTAAGAGAAATCCTCAACTAGCGAATTATTAATAGTTTCAGAGAAATTTTCCAAGTGGAATAAAATATTTTTATAAATTATACTTATTTTCATAATTTACAAATAGCTTTTTCATACTTCAAAATGATCGAGTAAAATAAAACCTCAAAACATTTTCTACTTTTACTTAACTATAATTTTTTTTTATCTAATTCACAATTCTAATTTCTTTTAAATACACAAAATTCTATGCTTCATGAGCGTTCCTCTCAAAACGTGTTGAATGAATATTTGTAGCAAGAAAGGAAAAAGTAAATGTCAAATATAAGAAAGTTTGAAAAATCAAATACTGCTCAAATAGAAAACAGAAAAACAATTTGATAATATTTTTTTACATAATATCCTAATCTTTATATTAATCCTAAGTTGAACTTTCCATGTCAAGTATTGGTGTCAAAATATAATCCGATTTTATCAAATGCATCAAATCTAGCCACGGGAAAATAAATTTGTAGTCAATTGCATCATGTTTCGAATAAAGAAATTCCCATTGATAAATACTATAGTATTGAGAAATGAAACCATTCAAGCAATATGCAAGCAAAAAAAAAATTATTTAAGAACAATGATCAATAAAAAGTTAAATATAATTTTTTCTCCTTCATTCCAAACTAAGGAGTTCAAGTATTCGTAATTTTATATATAGAAAAAGATCAATCTTGAGACCATTTAACCCATAACCAATTGAAGGGAAGGGGCGAAAAGTCACAAATCCATTATTCAGGAGAAACATTTATACGCACTATTTAACGTAATTATAGGGTAATAATTGGAATGCGTTACGGAACTCTAATGTATATCCGATCTACCTTGACCTTAAAAGGTAACAGTCAATATTTCTATCAATTATTCAGCATCCATTGTCTACACAAGCCGATGAAGTGTCAAAACTTTATTTATCACCAGTAAATGATGTTGCTGTTACATTTGTTTATATATAAAAAAAAATTTAAAAAATATATGCCAACTAAAAAAAAGAAAAAACCGGCAAATTATTTTTAATCCTCTTTGTTTAAAAATATTTAATTAGTTTTTTTTAGCATGCATTTAATTAGTTTTTAGAAAATTTCTGAACACAAAACAGCTCAATTATTTTGCAGTTTAAAGAATATTTTTTCACACTAACTCCCGATATCAATTTCTTAAAAAAACGCTAAGGAAAAATATTGCATTGGAAATTTAAAAAAAACTTCAAGAAGGAAAGGAAAAGAAAAAAAACTTCAAGAAGGAAGGGAAAATAAATACACACAATACAGACTTTCAGGTCGAAATTTATTTTCTCAGAAATATAATCTATGTGCATAGAACTGTTAGCTCGAATAAACTTACTATTGCGACTAGTAAATCGTAGTGACCTTGAAACGTACCTAATCCGTTTCAGCTGGTGAAGTAAAAAGAAAAAAAAAAAAAAAAAAAACCCGGAAAAGGAGAAAAGATAGAAACAGCTGAAGCAGTACACAGCATATGCTTGGAAGCTACATTTCAAAAGGTTTTTCTTATTTTTATAAACAAATTATTGACACATAGATCAGACGCAAAAACAATATGTATGTGAATTCCTTACAAAACATGACAAATTCAACATTTCTGTTGCATCCAGATCAATCACCAGTACAGAAAAAAAAGATGCGATAAGTTCATAAAAAAAAAGGTAAAATCTAAAAATTATAAATAAAAAAAAAGGTAAAATCTAAAAATTATAAATAAAAAAAATATTTTGTTTCAGCAGTAAGAATTACCCTAAAAATACACATACCAAATATTCATAATTCATTTTTATCTTGCATTATTCCAAAACACATTATCTATACGGATGACAAATCTTCGTCATCCCATTGCAACCATAAATGACACACCACACTAAACCAATGGTAATCGATATATCGTAGCAAAGGCAGAAGCGTGAAAGTACAAGAACCTGTAAAAAGACGGGCGTTCTAGTC
This sequence comes from Nephila pilipes, assembly GCA_019974015.1. Classification (NCBI taxonomy): domain Eukaryota; kingdom Metazoa; phylum Arthropoda; class Arachnida; order Araneae; family Nephilidae; genus Nephila; species Nephila pilipes. Next base: position 36,532 of record BMAW01076116.1, read on the forward strand.
CGATGCTCCAAGGGAACTGAAAAATGTATGAGGCTATTTTTAAAAAGAAAGATGTATAAGCTGACAGAGCAGAAAACTTGATTTATTAGTTCGCTTTTGTGTCTAAAAGGCTGGTGTGCTAATGTAATTACTGAAATAAGCAAAGCGACATGCGATAGGTTAATAGTGACACAAACATGGGGGGGGGGGGGAAAAAAATGCAGAATTAGAAATGGCATGAAACGTGGTCTTTAATAGGGAGAGCAGGAATAACTTTGTTAATCATAGCAAAATTAAAACTTCAATAATCAAAAAAGGTATTTTCAAATTAGTCATTGGAGCGAAGAATTATTAAGGTTGCTATCAAATTAAACTGAATTAAAGAACGTAGCACAATGTTTGTGGAAAATTAAGTCGCGTATTTATTGGGAGATAAAAAAAATTCATCTGAAAAAAGGGATGCGTAAAAGGGTAAATTGGATCTTTAAAAAGTATTTAAAGAAATTTTTTAATCAGAATAAAATGAAATGTGACTGAAAGCCTCCTAATCTCTTTCAGATGCATTTTATTGCTTTTCAATAAATAAAATAAGCCTTTATTTGATGAGGCAATTCTAAAAAATTTCAAAGCATTAATATTACTTTAGTGAATTCAAGACGGAGCCTAAAGCTAGCTTATTTAAAAACAGAGAGAGAAATAGACCTACATTTTTCGCACATTAAAACAGAGCTTTTTTATTTGTTTAGACGCTTCGTTTTTTAAGTCACTTGATAATTAGTAAATTTATCTCAGAAAGACAAGCACTTTTAAACAGATCATTTCATAGCTTAATTTAGTTATTCCAATTATCTGCATCGCCATATAATATACAAAAGACCTTGGGGTCCTAATACCTTCAGAAAGAAGCGCACCATTACGAGCACTATGCTTTAATCGAGAAAAAATTATTTATATCCTATTCAATAATATGGTATGATTGCATTCATCAGTTATATGTCAAGACAACAAAAATGTTAACGGGTAACTTTCAAAATTTTAAAAGTTAAAATAAAGCTCTACCCATACAAATTGCAAATTATTTTTAAGTTGAAGCCTCTAAAAATTTTCTTGTGATCATTAACAATAAAAAATCCTCACCAGTTTTTATTAAAAATACGAGTCTTGAAAAATCAAAATGTATACTACGTATTTTGAATTTTAAAATTCAAGCAAAAAAATTCCACAATTCAGCAAGGTGAGGAATTTAGATTAGCAAACATTGATGGATAGGAAATACATTTTAGGAAAATATAAAAGCTCATTATCACTCAGAAAATTATTGGTACATTTGATAGAGAAGAAAATACTAAATTTGACATTCTGCAAATTTGGATATCACACCATTTTTCCCTAAGATTTATTTATGTTTAAAAGTAATACCTATCCGAGTCATACTTCAAACTTTTACGTCACTCTAAGTTTAAGCTCTACACGATGGTATTTGTTGGAATAGGCCTCTCGATGCAGATGATTAGTGTGTACGTAAGATGGAAGAAAAAATTTCTACAAAAGTAAACAAGTTTATTTAAAATAACATTGCAAATTAGAAAGGGGTACATTAAGCTATCTCTGCCTTCCACAAATATGGCTTCTCGCCTGCCATTGCATTACTTGGAATACATATTGAGTTCCGCATTCGATGAATTAAATTAATCGATTTATTACGGTGCCGAATTCAAAGACCATTAAAAAAATCTAGGAAAAAATCCCCATTTTATTCTTTATCAGCAAAATAATATAAATGCATTGTATTGTGAACTGGATCAATCAAATACGTTTTACAACAAAACAAAACTAAAACGGCAAGAAATTCAAGATAATCGCACTTTTACTTACCAATGTTCTGATACTCTTGCAACTGCTTCGGAGTACACCGAGAAACACCTTCATGGATTTCTTCAGGGATAGGTTCCAAGATCAAGTCAAGTTTTTGATTATTCTCCCGGTTAGTGACTGTCTCCTTGAAAGCTGTCCCAAGATCATTAAAATCTACTGACTGGATATCGGCGACTAGCTGCGACTTTTGGTCACTGGTCAGTCGAGACCAGAATTTGAGCAAATGGTCCTGGCCGAGGACAGCCAATTCCTTGCGAAGGTCTTCAACGTCCGCAGACGGCATTTTCATGCAAGAAGTCCTGCAAGAGAAAGAATATTGAAAGATATGAAAAACAATCCTTCCTCTAATAAATATTAGATATGTTTTATAGAACACTATACATTGTTACTCTAAGATGGATTGACAAATTTTTCTTCATCCGTTACATTATATACACGTAAAACTTATCATTTTTAAAATGCAATCCCAGTTGATCATGAATCAGGGAACATTATAACAATATCTTGCTAATGCCTCATTATAAATAGCACTAACGAGAAACAAAAACACAAACCGAACTAATTATATATAAACTCGTTATATTGTGTACAAAAAACACTGTCAGTTTGAAGGATTCATTTTTTTAGTTCATCCGATTGGTCGAAAATAAAAACTTGACTGAAATTGGGAACTGACCTTGTAGCATGAAACCACTCTTATACTTCATACAAGATATGTCTGGAAAAATCGTACTGCAGCTTGTCCAGAACTTTGCCCTCCATGAAGCTCGCGACCATGAACTAGCCACAGGTGTCTCTTTAATATAATTAAATTACTTCTTGATCACTTAATTTCAAGTTATTTTAATGGCAAATATATATGTTCGTTAATTTACCTTTTTCATCTGAATGATCAATTTAACAACTGTTTAGTTCGTAATGAAATGTTTTACAAAGAACCTAGCCCAAAGGGCTTTAATCTCCGGTATGAGTTTGACATGATTAAGTTTACTTGCCCATTAATTAAGTTTAAAATGAAAAATTAAAAGATAAAAAAAATAGAAATATCTATTGAAAATTAAGTGAATGCGTAAGTGTAAGAAAAAATTACAATGATAAAATTTAAGATAACTGAAAGTTAAGCTATTACAGTGCAGAGGGGTGTGGCAGAACAGGATGAATGATGCTGTCCAATCAGGGAGCAGCTACTCAGAACGGGTGTTGTTCAGTACTCATGTCGAGGAAACTTAAAATAGGAACCTCGTAACTTTAGCCGTTACCGTTATTCCTCTATCTCGATGTGGTAGAGGAAGACTTCCTATTGGTTGAAATTTTGAGTTGTTAAGAGATGGCGTTTTTTAGAAGTTAAAATAAACGCGATTTCGATTAGTTCAAACTAAAATATGAATTGTAATCAAACACAAAATCGAATAATTTCAATGCAAAGTATAATAATTATAGTTCAATAACAATATGTAAAACAGTTTTAACGTTCTCTAAAAATTATATTTTAAATCCAAGGGAAAGAAACAATGCAATGTAGAACAGTTATAACTGTCAATCATAAATTTGAATAACAGTTCTAGTAATTTCCATAAAATGCAACCGTTTTAATTTCATTAACGTCCTTTTCGTAAAACTGTCACAAAAAATAAAAGCCTTGTGGACATCAATAATTACTACGCCAAGGGTAAATTATGAATCATCTAAGTTTTTGGATTTCAGGAAGATGAACACATCACAAAAAGAGCATCTCGCCTTTGATAAAGTCAGTATCGATCGTTCTTAAAGGAAAGCGTAAGAGAAAAAAAAATTTCAAACTATTGAACTTAATATTTATAATCAATAAAATAAAGAAAGCATAAAATATGAAAACAACTAGCTTTCAATATTTTAAATAAAATCCCTATTTCAATACATGACAACAGTTTCGATAACAATTTAAAATTTCGCTCACAGTTTCTTCCCTCCACAAGTATTTGTCTTCTGGAGAAGACACTGAAGATTTAATCAAATCCTTATTGACAGATGATTCAAATCTACAAAGGGTTATGATAAAATTATTGAAGCATTAAAAATAGATGGATTTGGATAAATACATTGCAGTAAAAATTGTAGGCAATTAGTGAGTTAGATATGAATTGATATTCAAATGAGAAAATTCAACCACAGAGAAAGGGATCAAACGTCTGAACAGGCAATGTTATTATCTACGTTTTAATTGTTACACACTGCGTGTATCTAGAACATCTAAAAACAAATAGACAACTTCCTTCAGAAGTGCTTTAAAAACTCTCAACTGATATGAATATAATGACATTTTGAGCAATTTTTAAGGTACATGCATTTATATGTGCGAATAAATTATCGAACTGCATTTAAACACAAAAGAGTTAAAAAATATAAAATCACGCAGTTGTTAGCATGTAAAATTTCAGTGCAGTATACGCCCGGATTGGCGCCATTTTGTTTGTTTTTTAGCGTTAAGATTTTAAATGCAAAATTTCGGGCTTGCTGATTGCTAAATTAAGTCTAAATGTCACACCTAAGTTGGCGAAAAAAAATTAGTTTCAAATCCGGGGTTCACTACATCTTAGCCGACTCCGGGTACAATCCGTTGAGGTCGAGTTTTCATAATTCAAAACTTTGCAATTTTAAGAAAAAAAGATAACTTGCTAAGCAGTTACAAAAAATATCTAATTCTACAGCCGTAATCGCCAAAATAGCAGTAAAAAACAGTCTCGTAGAATATCGCGATACCAAATTCTGATAATAAACCATGAAAAATATTCAAATTGCTATAAAAAAATACAAATTGCCTGTTTGTATAGAAATAATTTAAGCTCATTTTTAATACTTTTGGTTTAAACCGCAAGATGCATTATTTTCATTGCCAGTTTAACATTGGTTAACATACATAGCGGAGAATACACTCGGAAGATTTCCCATATATATATTCTATCGATCTCAGAAAATCTTCATCGAGATACAGTTTGGAAGAAATGTTTACTTTTTAAAATAAGTTTGCTTCTCAGTTTACAAATAAATGTGCATTTTCAATTGAATCTTGTATACATCAAGAGTTATTTTTGAATTATTATATTGAAGAATAAGATAACATGCTTCTATTACTAAATACCTTCAGAGAATTTTGTACACAACTTTAGATCTTGGAAGCTCGTATCGAAATTACCTTTAGCTTCTATTATGCAAACAACCAAAATACAGTCACAGTTACATGTGTTCTCAAAAAACAAGAAATTTACACTTTAGGTAATGTCACACAACAGAATTTTTCTTTACTACAAATTATCAAAAACAACGTCACAATTATACGTTCATTTATGTACCAGCTAAAAGTAGCTTCTCGTTCGAACATCATACAACTAGAGAAGGAAAAGTTAACAAAAATGTGTGCGATAGCTAATTTAAAACGAATATGAATAACAAATTTACTACCATTTTATTTTTAATTATAATCTGGAAACTATATAATTTAATTACAATAAATTAATGAGAGAATTGTTTGATACAGAAACAAATATGTGAACATATCCTTTTTAAAATGACACCGTGCAAATCTACGCTCTTCACGACCGGTACTCAAAAGATTGAGAAAAGAGGGAAGAATTATTTTACAACCTTAATGGTTAAAACTATTTTTATTTTTGAAAGTTTTACTTGGGAGATCTGGCTACATTTTTACATTTACGTGCTGTGAGTGAATTGAATTGACCTCGATGGATATACAGCGCATATATCAAATATATGGACATGCTATATTTCCCGAATCTAAGTGTAATCAAAAGTTATTGAACAGGAGAGAAATAATCTATGCCAAAAAACACAATAGCTACTTATTACAGTAGTGATACATAATAAAGTTCAAAATTTTTGAAGGATAAATTAAAAACAACAAAAACACGTCACAAAAATATACGGACAAATAAGGTGTTTATCCGATATGGTACAAATTTTGTAACTGTTGTATCTAATTAATATAAATACCCGATCAGGTTAAATCTTGAACCAAGATTTTCAACAAATCAGGTTTTAAAGGAAACCAATTCTGGTCTATTTGTAGGATTCAACTCCGACAGGGTTGAAAATTGGCATCCATGAACATACACATCTCGAGTCAATGCCCTTCAAGATTTTCCACCGAGTTAAGATCCGGATTAATAGTTGGTCGACCCATAATGCAAATTTGATACTGTATAAATCATGTTTCAATTGATGTACAGATGTGGATCGAAGAGTTTATTAGGAAAATTTATTTATCGCTTCCCAGAACTTTTCCAAATGGAAGTAAATGAGTCTGAAGCACATCCCGAAAATCTTCTGAACATTGACGACCTTGTAGGAAACACAAGTAGTGCCGTTGAAACAGAATGGGTCCCACACCATGACAGCACCACCTCCTAGTTGCCGGCTAAATAAAGCACGAGGTTCGCGTTGAAGATCATGCCAATAATAGGAACAACCATATTGGCTGGATATATTTTCATTGCTGAAGAGAAGAGTTGACCATTCATCTTTCCAATGCATATGTTGCTCAATTCAAAGTAGTCGCGTCTCTCTATGATGTGCTTCGCTGTAAACCACGATAAACAAGAAACTTGCTTGCTTGTAAAGAACGATGAACTGTAAATTTGGAGGGTAGATCATTAGCAATTGAGCTGACATTCTTTTTATTGGATGCAGCTCGCGAAAGCTGTCTATCTTGCCATCGAGATTAGTGCTTTTTTTTTTTTTTTTTTTGTCTCTGTAAGCTTTCTCTCTGTAGATGTGACACGTTGCGACAAAATATTACATACGCCAGATCTGCTGCATTGCATGTGTTTAGAAATTTCTGAATTTTCATTTTTTTTTTCACTTCAATTGCCAAATTTTATCAGCTTTGGGAGAACTGAAAATTGCGAGGTATATTGCAATATTCATATCGAAACAATTATTAGTCTTTTTAAATATTCTACAATTACATCATACGATAAATGGTGAAAATGCAGTTTGGCGTAACCACTTGGATTTTTATGGCGGAGCCTGAAGCCTTATTCGAAAGGGTTGCCACGGCTAAAGCCACCTCAGTGGAGAGAAAGCATGGTAGCCACAATGGGCAAAATATCGCCAAACAATTCCTGTCGCCAAGTGGTTACGCTAATCTGCATTCCAACCCGATGGTTTAAAAAATTTGCATATTCTAAATAATGGTAAATATTTAGAATACGCAAATTTTCTAATTCTGAACTTGCGATTCCGATTTTATACTATTTCATATACTCTTAGACAGCATATTTTTATTAATTCACATTTACTTAAAAATTTGATTGCATTTATTAAATAAATGCAAACGAGTTTTTAACTATTTCTTTTTATATTCATATTATGTATATCACTATTTTTATTGTTCGAATGCCTTTAATTGTTACGATAAAACAATTTCATACTTATGAGACGCACTATATTGCAGCTAAGTAATTATTGGTTAAGAGTTCACTTCTTCGTCCAATGAAAGATCGCCGCGCGAGATGCAGAGTTTGACTTTTCCTTAACATACACACTCTCATTAAAATCTTCACATTCAGGAAGTTGGGAAATTTGAAAAGTTAGGTGCCACATCAAGTGTTGACCTAGTCATCCGAAAGAGGTTTAAAATTACCAAGGCACTGGATACTTAAGTATAGTGATCATAATTCGAGATAAAAACCAACGTTTTTAAAAACAACGTTTTTATATAGTGGCAAAATTTATTAAGAAAGATTATTGAAATATTAGTTAAAACTGGTCGCAAATATCTAAATATTGCATTGTTAGGCAAGTAAGAACGGTTCCCGAAATTTCAGAACTCTAGCTTGATGGGAAGTTGGTTAATTTAACGATAGAAAATTTGATGACACACACACACAGAAACACGAACCAAGTGAAATACATAAAAACGTTAAAAGTAACTAAAATTAATTAATTAAATCGGTAAATTAAATGGTTGGAATGCAGTTTAACCCAATCACTCTTGGCGACAAGAATTATTTGGCAGTATTTTGCCAAATGTGGCTACCCTGGTCCGTTTTACGGACTTAACGTTCAGCCAAACAAAAAAATCGCCAAGTTTGATGCCAATTTTTGAAATCGCGCCAAGTGGTTGGGATAAACTGCATTATTGAAGAAAATACTAGCTAAAACTTGTCGCAAATGTCCAAATATCGTATTGTTAGGCTAGTGAGAACGATTCCCAAGGTTTCAGATTTCTAGCTTGATGGGAAGTTGGTTAAATTAACGATCGAAAATTTGATGACACACACACACACACACACACCAAGTGAAATTCAGAAAAACGTTTTAAAAATGCATCATCTATTTTATAACTTTTGCGCCAATTTTGGAAGAAAAAAGAACATTTAAAGTGACTTCGATGCTGAAATGTTATTGTTATTAATGTTTTGAATGTTCATCATTGAGTAATTTTGTGATCTTGAATGGAATGGTATGAAATGAAAAAGTCAACAGTAGAGATGAAATGTTAGTATGTTAACAATATTTATCAGATATGTAACGGCCATCTATAAACGTGGAACAACTGTTCACTTGGCGAATGATTTTAATGTTAGAATTGTGTTGAGTATATTGAAAAACAAAGGGAATAAATGTCCATGATCATTTGCAATTGTTCATTAACCTCATACTGAGAAGCTACAAGAAGGCCATTTGAGACGGACCTCTTAATTTTGAACCTGGGACAAGTAACGAGGATCGCACTTGTGCTGTCACACCTCCCTGTTCAAACTTTCGAAACTCTGCTAATGGAAGAATTCGAGGTGGAGATAAGATTTAATTTCAATCAATCCCTTTAAACCGCGTGTTATTCCGCGACCGTGATCATCGTTGCCACAGGGAGGATACAATAGGAACATAATATTATACATATTGCTTCATGGACTTACATAGATGTTACAAAAAAGCTTGAGATAATGAATATCCTGGATAAAGAGAAACTGTTTTTTTCATTGAAAATGTTTTTCAACTGAGTTCCAAGATGTATGGTCTTCAATGAATTTCCGTTTTTGTAGGGTTTTCATGAGTGGGCTAAAGAAAAAGTGAATCTTTATTGGTGTATGTTCGTGGACCTCCCATCGGGAAAGAGCTGGGACAAATAATTAGGCATAATAACCACATGAGGCTTGTTGTTGATATATATAAAAATGATTCCTTTAGAGAACAAGTATAGTCAATGATTAATTGATCTTCTCAGTTCGGTTTCCGAAAGGTAGCATTTTCATTGAGGTATTAACCCGTTCACTAACAACGTATCATATTTGATACGCTCGCGGTGGCTCTCCTGTGCCCGGCGTATCACAATAGATACGCTCTGGAATGCTTTCTGCAGACCAGCGTATCAATAGTGATACGCTAGAAGAGAACATTTAATTTGATTTTTTTAATGTTACTATATGACATTACAATACCACGAAATCTATATAGATAGGTTATTTGGATTATTGACCTTGGTGATATGGGCTTGGATTTCAATTCTGGTTACCAGGAGGGGGGTAATTGTTAAAAGCACGTGTTGCGGCGTGGCTATTTAAATGTGTAATGACATGATTAGCTTGCACTTGCTTTCAGTTTACTTTTTTCTTTCTTTTTGTCCTTAGAAGTTCGAAGGATAATTTACGGCCCTTTATGTGGGTTAGGGCTTTAGGTAGCAGATGCTCTCAGCTGTTCATTTCATTCAGTCTTTTTTTTGTTTCCAGCGACAGTCATGACGAAAAGAAAGTATTTATCTGATACTGATGTTTGCTAAATAATGAATCAATCTAACAGTAATGTTAGCGAAAATAATCCAAATCTGTAAATAGACATTAAAGTAAAAAAAAGGGGGGGGAAAGACTAAGATCTGCCCTTTGTTCAAAATCTTGCGTGAAGCGTCAGAATATGTGTGTAAGACATATGACGTTAGAATATGCATCGATTTTTTTTTTCCTAAATATACTATACAGCAAAATAAGATTTATCTTTTATATTTATATATTCCGTGTAATGGTACATCATTACTCCATGAAATTTATAGTTTGTATTTTCTTAAAAGAATGATTTTTTATGTAATTTTATGTATAAAACATTCAATTTTAGATTAAATCTTTTTTTTCTTTTGTATATGTTAAGTTTAATGCATTTTAAATATGATATGTAAATACCAAAATATTTTAATGAATAGCTGATTTTAGACGAATTTTTTTCACGAATAAGGCTTAGTATCTAAAATCGTCTGGGCACAGCGTAATACTCCGCGGTAAGATGCCCTTTTTTCTCCCTCCAGTAGCGAAAGGGTTAATATTCATGGAGAGCTCTTTGAGCAGTTACTTTGACGGCAGAAAGAGTTCTCTCGCTCGTTTTGCAGAGGTCGATGAATCTCAACTGGATCCTCAGATTTTACAATTACGAATTGCGCAACTACAAGTTGGCTTTGTGTGGAGGCTCCATGTTCCATCCAGTTTCGATTAACTTGTAGAATAGTATTCCATAAATATTCTAAATTTTTTAAATAATTATTAATAATAATTATTAATATAATAAATTAAATAATACAATAAATTATCTATATAGAAACCAATATTTTAATCATATTATATATATATATATATATATATATATATATATATCAATATTACAGAACTTTGTAATTTTTGAAATTTTATTATTTTTTTTTCCATACAAAAAATATAGTAATTAAATGTAAATTTATCAAAAAAAAAAAAAAAAAAAAAACATGGACATGTTCAACTAAGAAGATAATAACATTTTGACTAAAAAATTTACTTTTGCATTTCTATAAAATGTATAAAATATTATTGCAAACACGCGAAAAATCAAAGCTGATTTAACAATTTAAATATATATAATATAAAAAAATAAATAGTCTTAGATATGGTATTCCACATTTCTCCCTCTTGACCTAGTCTCCTTAATCTATATGTAAAACTTAACAAAGATATTCTTATTAATATATTGTGATTAAATGCTAATTCACCGATTACTTTATACCATGAAGTTTTAGAAGTACTTTTTTACTATTTAATAGAATATTTATTTTCAAAAACCAATTCTTAATAATAAGGTCGTATTACTTAGATGTTTTTTTAATAATTTCTAAACTTAATTAATGTCCTGTTAATGATAACAAAGAATTTACAAAATATTTGAGTTCAATTAATCAGATGTATTTCTCTCTCAGTCAAGTGTCTTAAAAACTCGTTAACGTGGCTTTATTTAGATGTAACTCACGAAAAGTATGGAGTTGAAGTTCCAAATTATATAAATATAAATTATAATCATTTAAAACAAAAGTATATTTTCTCTTTAAAATAACCATAAACTCAAAAAATAAATTTTTATGTTGAAAAGCTAAATAAGAAATTACTTTGCGTTAACATTGATCAAGAATATACTTTTATGATTTAAAGGAATAGTAATTTTTGAAACCTATTTCTACAGAATTTCAAATTAGTTTCAATTCTCGATTGTTCTTGTTTTTCGTAAATGTAATGTAATTGAGAAAGAAAAAAACAGGAAATGTATGTTTTCAATTATATCAGATATGTCTCTCAGCCAAGTCTATTAAAAACTCGTTAGTCTGGCGCTATTTAGAAATTCTAAGGAATAAAATTTCTTCAAACACTTCCAGGAATAATACTTCCATTAATGGAGTTTTAAATCCTTATAGTATGAAATATACTCTGATTTAAATAACTAAGTAAAATCATTTTTTATCTACAAAAACTGAATTTTGATGAAAGTGATGTATTGGATCTGTCAAATATTCAATAATTCAAATACGCTGTTCAAAATAATATCCTATCACTTACATTTACACACACACACACATCTCTCTCTCTCTCTCTCTCTCCCTCTCTCTCTCTCTCTCTCTCTCTATATATATATATATATATATATA
>BMAW01076116.1:48713-92165 GCA_019974015.1 Nephila pilipes
GTTTAAAATTACCAAGGCACTGGATACTTAAGTATAGTGATCATAATATAAACTAAATAAAAACAAGTTGTCCAAATTTAATACATTGAAAATAAATTCACTAAGCTCACTTTCTAAGATTCTTAATTTATTTTTCACATTTACCTAAACTACAGAATGTAAATTCAGTCCCACCCTTCAATTTTTCTACTTTTTAAATCGTTGCAATTCTTTATTTTAAAAAAATAATTATTCAACATCAATATCTGGCGGACACTCATACCCCTTTACCTGAATCAAATTCGTTATGGCCATTGATTTTATTATAATTTAATTTCTTTTCTGTAACAGATTAAGTGATTTTAAACTCATTACTTCAGATAAAGATATGGGGGGAGAGAGAGATTCAATCATGAGAACCCTAAAAATTGCATGGTTTCCTCTCTCGAAGATTTATCCAGTTTCACATTGGAACTATTAGAGTTATTAATTCATAATTTTATCATAATTTATTTAATCTATTAAAAATATCTAGGGAATGAAATTCATTCATATTACAGCTACAAAATTAAAGTACGTGTTGGATAAAGATTCGAGTAAAACACTGAGTTGCAATTCTGATTCAAGTTGATATACTTATGCTATTTAAAAGAAGGAATAGTCAATTCCTTCTCTTCTACATTCAATAATTACAACAAAATAAAGATTACAAAAAAAAAAAAATAATTCATCAAAACTTTAGGCGATTTACATACTTAAAGCACACAAAATCTTGCATTAGAATAAACATATGCTGAGACAGAAATAACATTCTTATTAATAATGTCCAAAATAGTTGTATTTAAGCCGTTTTACTAAGAAATTTACAGCACAATAACTAAATGAGGTTCAAAACATTCTAAGATATGCAATTGCTTTATAATATTGCATAATAACACAAGACGCGGAAGCGTCAAAATTGACTTACCAGTTTAAGAACCCAAAAAAATATCGCCCATTTAAAATGATATATTTAAATGAACTGCAATATACTCCAAAACTGATCGGAGTAGACAAAACAATACGACTGAGTCATACGAAAATACGGATTTCATTACCAATTTCTTGCATTCTATTTTTGAATTTTTTTTAAAACAAAATTAATTCTCGTGTTTTGAAATTAAAACAGTACCAAGCAATCACACATTCTTAAAGAAATTAGAATTTGAGAAAGAAAATATAAGCAAAAATGTACAAAAACAACCGAGTTAATAAAAACAATACTTCCACATTAGGCGTAAATGGCAAACAAGTAAACATATTTAGAGAAATGTTAAGGTTTATGTAAGCAAATAACATGGATCGGCAGCTGATTATACAAGTGTTCAAGTGATTCCAACTATCAATTTTATCTACATCATGAATCAATGCCATCAATTCAAGGAATCATTCTAATAAACTTTTATACTGAACGAACTAAAAATATTATAAAAATAAGAAAATAAAAGTGAAATAATCTAGCATACCACTGGAAATATTTACAATAAGATTATTCAAGTTACAATAAAAAAAAAAAGAAGTATCTACAGCATACATTAAGGACGCAACAATTTTGACCGGGCCAATTTCATTCGCTAAATGAGTAACTAAAGATAAAAACTTCCTTGGAATGCACACATTTTCAGGCAATAAAATTATTCCTCATGAACTACATATAAATTTTTATTCTACGCAGAGAGTCTCGTGATCACAGAAAATCTTTATACGTAAAAAGTTGCATTTTATTAAAATTTCATGAATAAAAAGGTTCACGAAAACAATTTATTTTGACAAATGAAACATTTTCAATGTTAACACTAATTCCTTAAGCTTTAACATATTTTACCGATTAACAGTTTTCATAAACTAGTAACTTAATTACAGTAAAAAAAGTATCGCCTAATTCTTTTACTACAGAACTAAAATATATTTCAACACTAAAACGACGTTCATATTGTACAAAATATTTTAAAAGCAATCAATCATTCATTATAAAATATTTGTATAAAAATCAAAACTTTAAATTACTTTCATTACTTGATAGAGAAATGTTTGAAATAAAAATAGAAAATGGCAAATTATGCTCCTGTCTACTTACATGTTGTGGGACTTATTTAATGTTTGAAATGGAAATGTTGAGCGGCAGAAGACAAGACACGAAAGAAGGTTAAAAGAGTTGTAAACTCGTCATGGATTACCTTTTATACTCAAAACCGGACGGAAGTATAACAATTTCAATGCAATCAACGTTTCGACGAGTTTTTAGCGGCCTTGCCGAAAGTATGTTTCATTAAAATTTGCAAAAGTTATTCATTATTAAAAACAGGCGATAAATTAAAATCTATAAAAAAAAATATTTAAATAACGTGATAAAATTTTTAATTTTTGGTTTCATATTAATTTTTTTATATATTTATACACATATCCCAGATTAAAGAGATAGTTACAGACGAGGACAATTGTAGTTTCGAACATTTTCTACAATATCTTTTCATGCTATATAATTCTCTTTATATTATTTGCAGGATTTTAACTTCAAAAACTTAAGAAATTTAATGACTGAACTCAATGTCATTAAAACGTCCTCTTGAATTAAAGTCAATTTTAAAATACTTGCAACTTAGGATGGATTATTCATTTTCATTTAAAAGCGATTTATGTATATAAATTCAAAATCTAATTTTTTTGAAACGATATATTACATAATGTATAGTACTAAAGTCGCAGTATTTCATTTAATTTCAAAAGAGATGTAAAAAGTATATTTGTGAATATAAAATACCTTTTCCGATTAATTATAAAAACTTTGATAAGCATCTATTGAAAATTTTGTGGGCTATAGGCAGCATTTGAGGAATTCCTACAAAGAATGCTTACTGATAAACTTCCACATAATAAAACTTCAACAAACAATATTACTAAAGAAGTGTATATCAAGAAAAATAAACCAAACTCTCAACAATTTTAGAAATTTAAAAATCACATACAATTGCAAAAAAAAAAAAAAAAAATACTATAAATAATACAATTTAAAATTAAATATTGAATAATTTAGCAGAAATCCATTTCTAATAATTAGAAATTATTCACAGAAAATTTTATTTTTCATGTGTAATTTTAATTTTCACACAGATTATTTACAAGACAAATATACATCGGTATTCGGAAAAAGCATTAATTTTACCTAAACTATTAAGTTGTGATAACAGCTGATATCAAGTTGTTTTGTATCTGTTGAGAAAATTTTAAAATATTTTTTCTACTGAAAAATGTAGTTGCCTTGAAACTACAAAAGTACACTCGCAAAATTATGAATTTTAAAAAGAATGAAAAAAATAAATTTACAAAATATTAAGTTAAATTAAGCATATTCCAGAAAAAAATTATTACAAAATGCTCACAAGAAAATCTAGTTTCAGATTTTAATTTTTTGTAAATGATTGATCGTCTTTGTTGAAATTAACTTTGAGAATATCATTTATTGTAAAATGTTTTCAATCGCAAAATTAAACTAAAGAATTCTACAGGATAATGCTGAAAATGGACATTTAAACATCTATTCAAAAAATTAAAGAAAGTTATGTAAAGAAAGTTATTTCCAATATTCAAAATAAATCGATTTTAAAAGAAAGATACCTTTACAATTCGTTATTCATAAAACTTACTCTTTAAAGTGTTTTTTTTTTTTTTTTTTTTTTTTTTGTTCCAACCATCATAATTGAATGGGAAACATGATTTAATGCAACAAATCTTCATTATTCTATTTAATGTGGCAAGAATAATTCATAATTACATTAACAGAATGGTGAGAAATATTACGAGTACATAAAATAAAAATCAGCAAAATGAATAATTTAAATATCTTTAGCAGAAACTATTCAGCTTTAAAAAAGCTCAAGTTTTAATTTACCGTTTTAAATTCCACAATTTTTTTAAAGGGATAGAATAAAATATATGTCGAGTACAAAAATATTAATTTAGTCAAACAAATTAGAATGGGTGGAAATTTAAATTCATTCGAAAATTTTATAACCCTTTAAATTAAAGAAAATACGTTTCAAAATAAAATTGTAAAGTTTACTTTAATTGTTCTTGTGACTTAAAAACATTTTCTAAAAATTTACATTTAAAAACCTTTAGATTTAATATGCTTAAAGCAATTATAACAAATTTTGCTGTTCATTCTTAAAATGCTTAAATGAGCATTAATGCAAATTTGCACAAAATATTTTAAAGTACATAATAGAGTTGACATTCATTTAGAGATTTTAGCTTAAAAATATACATTGCAGGAAACATCAAAACAAACTTTACTTTTTAATCTGATTTCACTCTGTATTTTGAGTAATAAACATTTCAGTTTTTTCTCATATTAAACAAATTACCCTTTTATGTAATCTGCAACGTAGATGATTCAAATGCGATTTTCAAATAGTATACACATTATAAAGACATTATACATCAGATACAAATACATCACACATAAAAGATTGGGAAATAATATTCTATAACTAATTTAAAAAAGTAAACATACATTATGGTACAAAGAACATTCCTTCAAGTTTGAAACGAACAGAAAGCGACTTGATTATTTTATCGAGATCCTAACACAAACTTATATCTAACCAGATACCTTAACCATTTTTTTTTCACTTAGAATAAACTTTATTCAGTTTACAAACAATCTTATTGGTCATCTACAAATCCTATTTAAGCTACATGATAAATCTGTCACCTTAACACTTTTACACGCAAAGATAATGCTTTACCCAGGAATCTTTCAAATAATCTCGGTAACATAATGAAAAAAAAAAAAAAAAAAAAGCACATCCCGATAAAGAAAGACTAAGGTCTCCAATCCTAACATTCCGAAGTTGACAAGACTTAACATCAAGGTTTATCGAATGATTTAAAAGCGCATTGTAAATACAGGAAGAAATCTTGTACTTACTTGGACTCGGAAACTTTACAAAAGGGTACGTGAAGATATCGATGATTATAGATAAAAAGCAATTTCTCTTAAAAGGCAAGCTGAGAAAACAAGCAATTTTTACAGCAGTCTTTTACGTAGCATGAAACGTGCTCAAGAGAGGCCATGGGAAAATAGCTTTGTATGCCGAAAAGGATGCATTCATTTGAAAAACTTTAGCATTTGATAAACGATTGATTTATTCAAAATCTTTGGACATAGAACACCGCTATGTGAAATGCGGAACGGATTTAAATGATTTATTATTTGTATTTTGGGTTATTTCCGCGTGAAAATAATTTATTTCGATGTTAGAAAAACGCTCTGTCGACGAATAAAACGAAACGTTGAGGAAATATTGTTCATGGTTGCGCTCTTTCAAAAGCAAAAATGTACTTAGTTCCGCGCAGAATTTCGGCATTAAGAGCATTCTACCGAAGTTCTTAGCAATTGTAGTTTGCATTATTATAAGTATGAAAACATTACAATTTTGTAGATTTTTAACACACAGCCTTAAAAGATTAATGCAAAATTTCCATCAGGATAGTTTAGTTTTTATTAACGTCGCATTAGAAGCAACACGAGGGCTATTGGCAACGGACCTCGTAATTTTGAACCACCGTCAAGTGATGAGGACGACACCTAAGCTGGCACCCCCTCTCTTAACATCCACACTTAACATGAAGTTATTTTTGAAACTTAAATTACCAAGAAAAAACTTTAAAAGAGCATTGAAAATTTAAATCTAAAACTTCTCAAAACAACAATTTTTCAGTCTACGTACACGATTTTGTCAGAAGTAATAGACCCATTAATAAAGTAAAATGTTTATATATATATATAAAACAAATGGTTGCATTTCCACTTCCTAATATTTGAAAAAAATTAGAAACAAAAAATTAATCCCACTAGTAACTATCTTTATCAAGGTAGAGGGACATGTCTCATAATATGGCTGATTGCTTAATTAACGTTGCAATTAGAAGCAACACGAGAGCTAAAAGAGATGCACCTCGTAAATCTGAACCTCAGTCAAGTAACGAGGATAATACCCAAGCTGGAACCTCCCTCTCCGAAATTCCACGCAATGGTAGGACTTGGGGCCTTGACAGATTTCATCTGCATCAGCCTCATTACACTACGTGTCTGAAGTGGCACCAGGGCTCGAACCGACGGCTCGACAGAAACGAGACCTGGCACGAGTTCGCGACCATGACCAGATTACCACTGGGATAGGGAACTGTAATTCGTACATTGCTGCAATGAACCGATCACACTCTGTTAGGAAGCAATTGATAAGTCGAGAAAATGAGCTAAACTTTGTCTCACATTTTTTAAACAACCTCACTTCAGAAAATTTCGGAAACTTGCAGATTGTTTTACAACATGCAGCCAAAGAACATTTCAGAATTTTAAATGTAATATTACATAAATTATTATGACGATTTTTCTAATACCGTTTTTATTTTGCGAAACAAGGCAATATCGAAATTATCCCAATACTGTATTTTCTAAGCTTTCCTTCAGTTTATCAAACCTTTTGCAATACTTAATTTTCCTGCGCACAAAGAAAATGGGAAAACCAATATATATATATATTTTTTAATTTACATTCATACATAGCGACTGTTTACAAACGCATGAAGAGATTTCTCTCTCCAACATACACACACTATAGAGGACTAAACCAACAAATACATACGAGCCAAAAGATATGTATAATTCAAGAAGGAAAATAATTAATCAAAATAATACACACATCGAGACATTAATACCAGTTACCTTTGCGTTTCACATCGACAAAAGATGCTCATCAAAAAAATACACTTTCAGATAGAACGAATACTTGAAAATCACTGCGAGAAGTTTAGGAGAGAAGTGAAAGTATGGAAGTTGAGGTTTATGGTGCAAAAGTCAAATCTGGATATGATGCGCCAAAAAATGCGTGTATGATCTAGAAATCAGAAAAATGAAAAGGTTGACAAGAAGGGAAAATAGAGAAGGATCGCAAGGGTATACCAGGTGCACCAGCCACGTTTACCACAAAGAGTAAACCCCAAGGGGGGGGGAGATAACTATGGTACCTCGGAGTCGGTATTTACCTAAAGAAGGTTAGCATCTGATATATGGGGAACTAGCATTAACAAACCAAACCAGTTCTAATCATCCGAAATTTAATGCACACTGTTGGGGCCAATTTGCTTTAAGAAATGATTACAGTTCAATTTTGTGATGAAAAGCATGTGCTTAGAAATACTTAGAGCTTCATAAATAAATACATTTTATATTATTATTATTTTTTTTTTTTCAAAAAAGAAAAAACAAATTTCTTCATTTTTACCGAAATTGGAAAAAAATTGTTAGCAGTATTCAGCTTTTCGTCCGATAGAATGTATGTATTTTTATTAACAATGGAAATTTTTAAAATTTACAATATAAAGCATTAAATTTAATTAAAAAAATTTTTAATTAAAAGATCCCGAAGACGTGTCACCCATGAGAAAAAGACAATAAACCCCCATAAGAAAAAGATCTCAAAAATATCTGAAGGTAAGCTCTTGATGAGGTCAAAAATAAACAAATGTTTTTTTTTTTTTAAGCACAAAGAATTAAAGTGCATGATTCATCACCTTTCAATCACGATGTGCAAAACGCAAGAATAGCAGCAAAAAGAAGCGCAAATATTAAAATTTAGGCAATAAATTTACATTGTTCATGGGTGATGAATCGTGTGAAATATGTAAAACTAAGTGCGGTTAAATTTTTACAAAGGTGGGAAATTCTGTCAGAGAAATGCAAGTTTAATGTTAACAAAACTGGAACGTGAGATCGAATTAAACCCGAAATGATGAGAAAGGAGACAAATATTTTGAATAGTTTCGAAAATATTCGTATTACTTATATCCAAATAACGAGTTGAAAACATAAAATATGCATTTAAAATTATACGTTTTATTTTCTATAAAATTTCAAAATAAAAGAGTCCGAAGTGAAGGAAACGAAAACAAAGTACCCACGACCAACAAGTTATACAACCTGTTTTCGTTAGAAAAAAACCAAAAACAAAGCTAGTCTGTTATCAACTTGTTTCAGCAGTCTCGACATGCTTTGATTCGCTCTATATTTTTCAGAAGAATAGGACACGGCTAAGCCGAGATAGGGCGGATTTAGAAAATCTGCACAAGCGGAGGCCATAAAACTAGAAAGTGTATTTAAATGGAGAGGAGGGGGAAACAGAAGGTCAAAAGGCAGAGATATGGAAGGGAAAAAATTCACCAATCTTGTCTGCCCTCAAAAACTACTTCGAAGAAAAATGTCTAGTAAATCTAAAGTGCTGTCCAAACGCAGACGGCGAAAAAGATAAAGGTAAAATTGATGCTACATTCAATCCGATTTCAGAATTTGATTCATAATTTACTTAAATTACAATTATGTTTTGTTTAAAGTCGCATTCCAGTATGGGTTCTTATGTATTGGGAAACACCTTATCTTGAAATATTCAAAGTTTATGAAAGAAGAAGTGAGGACGATTTAGATGTGAGGGTGAGTAGCTTGAGCTATAACTATGTGATTGTTCATTGACGTCACACTGAGAAGCAACACGAGAGCTGTAAGCGACGGACCTCGTAAGTTTAAACTCAGACAAGTGACGAGGACGACACCTGAACTGGCTTCCCCCTCTCCAAACCGCCACGCCACGCCAACAGGAAGACCGGACCTCGACAGATATAACTTGCATCAGTCCCTTTACACCGCAGGTCTAGAGTGGCATCAGAGCTCGACTCGACGAAAACAATGCCGACCACGAGTCCACGACCATGACTAGACTACCGCGGTACTTGAGCTATAACTAATGGAAGTTGTCATAAAATAAAACTGAGTCGGTTATAAGATATTAAAAAGGATTCAAATATACAGTTTCTTAAAAAGAGATGTATAAATGCATAAGCAGAGAGACGAGGGACTTCTAACAAATATTTAAAGTAAGTATTTAAAGATCTATTTGCATTAATTTTAGTAGCAGCTACATGTATACAACCACAAGCAATATTTTCAGGATCAGGAGAAATTAATTTCAATATCTTGCTTAAAACATAACCATTCATCTGAATACATTTCACGATGATATTCCAAAAACTGCACTAATTAGATTCTGGCACATAGGTAATGTTAAAAAGTATGCTTCATTTTTGAAAATATAACGAATGTTAAAGAGTATTTAAATAGCAAGTAGCAGGAGAAGTTTTTTTGGTTAATGGATGTTCGTAAAAACTGTTCATTAACATATTCAATGATTCTTCTACATCCGATAAAAAACGCGTGAGGGTGAAAAAAAAGGGGTCATTCATGTTTAGCAAAAGGACATATTTTGTTCGACGACGAGTGAAACTTGGAGGGAAATGAGATTTATTGAAACAAAATGGTAATTTTTCACTAGGGAAATTACTTTGCTAACAATTTAAAAAGTATAAATCGTTCTGTAAATAATATTCCTGTATATTCCCGTACATAATTCTGGTTAATCCATAAATAAGCCAAAGGGCGCGTTAGACGATAATACTTCTGCAAAACTTGTGGAGTCTCGTCATCCATTCACGCGAACCTGCAGTTGTAGAACAGCAAACCGGCCGCGTGTGGACAAAGAAGTATAAAGGAGTTAATTCAAGTCCTTCTGCAACAGTTCTATAAAGTACAGCTTCAATTCAACTTTTGATGCAAAAAAGTTCCAGTTCGAATCCAACTCGTTTTATGAATCTTTTCTCCTTCTCTCAATAACTAACCAAATCTCCCTTCGCATAAAATTTAAACGACTCCTGCGCGTGTGTGGGTGTTATTCCAGGGGTCGAACATACATTTAAGTGGAGGCGAAGAACTGAACTATTTTGATTTAATACATTGTTAGAACAAATGTCGTTCTAGAACTCCACAAGGGCTGTGAGAGAGTGACAGTTTATCGCACAAGAGCCAAAATCCGACAAAGTGCTCCAAACAATCGTTTAAACTGTAATCTAGACAGAAAACAGGAAAGGATAAAAACTTGTTGACAAGGAAGATCTAAAATATAGTAGAATAACCAGGGTGTCCAGGGGGAGAGTCACCTAAAAAGACAAACCCCAAAGAAAAAAAACCACTTGAACACTTCGGGATCCTGACGTCAGTAATTACCTGATGAAGGTAAGCCTTTAAGGGGTTAAGGGGACTATAAAGGTTCGTTGCCAACAGACTTTGTAATCTAGTAATTGTTCTCGGTAACTCATTCCCCTTACCTCCCCACTGATGAATTCCGAGCATTAATTTGACTCGCTAATGTATTCAATTATTGGTGTGAAATTAGTATGCACACACACATAAACTAAGGACCAATTTTTTAAAAAAATTTCCTCTCCAGTAAGTGACATTATAAAGCAGCTGCATAAACCGAAAGTTTCATCAATATAGATTTTTCAAAAAAAAAATAAATAAATAATAATAATAATGATAGACATCAACAATATGTCAAAATCATCGAATAGAAAGTCAGATCAAATCAGACACAGAGAAAGGGATTAATGGGTAACCCTAACCAAATGAATAGGTCAGGAAAGCGCCACGATTACTGGGAGGGGATTGAGGTCCTAAGGCGCAATCCAGAATAAGATCAGCATGTAATTCAAATTCAATATCCATACGAGCGAGATCTCATTTGTGAATGCAGCAAGGCGTGTCTGACTCTAGCCTGCAGCGGCTTCCCACCGACCCTGCCAACAGTAGCACACTGACTTGATCTCGAAATGAACGCGGGTGATCTATTAGGCGAGGAATTTTAAGCGATTTCGGTAAACAACGCGGTGCTCATTAACCAGAATAGAATTCGGTGTCTATTACCAAGTTCAATACGTTATTCCAGAAAATGGGAAATTTAAATTCTTGCAATAAGAATTGCATGCTTTAGCCGAATGTGCAATCAATGTTGAAATTCAATACATGGGAAAAATGTATGAGCTAAAAAAATTCAGTTTGATCAGAAATAATCTTTCATTGAAGAATAACTAAGACCAAATAAATACTATCGTTTGAAATAATGAAAGTTATATAAAGCACATTCGGATAAAGTTTAATTAACTAAGTTATTAAAAACAACAGAATAGCGTCATGTAGACCGAGATGCACCAGAAGCGCGATTTTAAGTGTCGGCCTCGTCATCTTAATGCAATCCAAAATTACTAGAATTGTACACTGTGAGCAAATGTACTTGAACAGTCGTGAAGAAAAGGGTACACGAAATATTAATAAAATTGTAATTAAACTATAATTCTATAAAATTGAAAGAAAATTAAAGAGGAATTGCATTCATTCAAGTTTTTCCGTTCCTGAACAATTTTTTTAAATTAAAACATCTTCTATAGCTAAAATATGTGTTGAACTCAAATTCTAATTTTTTAGCGTAAAATACACTTTTAGCGATATTATTAAGATTAAACAAAAATTTAATGCTTTTCTTGAGACTGTAAGCTCTCTTTGATTTGGGACGTTCTGGATTAGTGAACATCAATATAGTTTTAATGGTGATACTAAAGATAAGGAACTCGAGATAAAAATTTAAATTATTAAAGCATTAAATGGTATTTATGCACATTCTGACCCTGAATAGAAGATATAAATAACCAACAAATCGGCTCATTCTACTAATTACAAAATTCAAACATTAACTAGTATTGATTTAGTTTAATATAATAGATTAATAAAAAAACAGCACACAAAAAATTAATACAATTCAATAATAAAGACATAGTCAAAACAAGTTTTGACAAGCTACTCTCTATGGTAAGAATGAAATTTATTGTTGAAAAAAGTATCAAGTATCACGTTGTTTCCGTGATTCGGATATCTCAAAATAATAATAATAATAACGAATTATACCCCTGCAAAGTTGCAATTTGTATTAGATTCAGCAAATTTTACAAAAGCATCAGCAGCCAGTTCTCACGAGACTTTAAACTTCGTCTTTCATGCCTTCTTCATCCGATTCTACCTCCTGAACCAGGGCATTTTGAGAGTTCTCAAAAGTTTAGTGAACCCACAAATACTAAAACCGAATGTATAAGAAAAAATCCGAAAGCGAACGGCTTGCTTGGTGTCGGATTATAGATAGTGCAAAACCATGACATGCCAGATTAAAGAGATTACTGAACGGGGGGAGGGGATGAGTTATCTTCTAAGCATTATGTTTCGTTTCATTTACACTATAATGAAATCCAAATTATTGATGACAGCGCGAACAATCTATAACATGTTATACATAGTATTCAATGGAAGATTTTATTTCTTTCTTGAAATTCATAAGTACCTTCATAAAAAAAGAAAAAAAAACTATATTTATATATATTTATCAAACATTTCTTTAAAAAATTAAATTTAAATTCTATTAAAAAATTCACAATCGATAAAAATGATATTTCCGAAACCAGTATGAGTTTTCCTAAGGAAATATATATATATATATATATATATATATATATATATATATATATATATATATATATATATATTTGAAAATAAAACTAAATACCTAACATTTCAGAAAACAAATGTCACAGATTATTCATAAAAGTTTAAGAATTCTTCGTGTCTTTATTAACAATTAAAAATTTTATTAAAAAGCTTTTTACACATCCATTATAACGTCAAAAAAGGGAGGGGGCTTATTTAACACCATGTCCCAGAGGAAAGCACATAATTCCTCAAAACTTCCTTTTAAGAAGAGTTTCTAAATGGTATATTTGATGGTATAACTCTTCTTACAATTACTAAAAGTTTCCAACCGAAAAAAGATAATTCAATCAACAAACTTTTACACTATTTTTTTAAGTTGATAGATTCTTTCAGATTTAAAATCGGAGATCATTTTTTTGCAGATTTTCTACCTATTGAGAATTGTGCCGAAACGAAAGCATATTAAGAAAACTGTTTTATTCTTATTCTCTCCCTGTTATTATATTTTCTTTCACATGAGCTATACTTTCATCGCCGAGTATTAGAATTTTCATTTAAATCAGGGCTTCCTAAACTTATTCCAGAATCCATACCCTTTTTAAAAGAATAATTTTCTCCACTATTTTCGTTTCAATTTCACAAATATATAAACAAGATTTCAGAAAATATTTATTTCATTATATAAATAAGTATTTCATTTAGTCATTGCTTAATGTTTTTCGCATATCAAACATTGAGAGTACCGTCTAAGGAGACGCAATGAAATTAAATGCTAAATATTCTTGAGAATACTGACGACACTTTTTTTTTTTTTGCATGCGACATGACTAAAATACATAGTTTTAAAAATTTAATAATGAAAACACAAGTGATATCTATGTATAGTACAAACCGCAAATACGTTTTCAGCTAAATAGTAGGAATTCACGAGTTTTCATAAAATTTAACAACCTGAAATTTCTTACAATACTACACACTGAGGTTACAGGCAACTAACATAACAGGAGAATCTTTGTACAAATCGTTTTGGTTGTACGCGAAGGGGATTTCCAAGTCTCGTCTAGCAATCGGCCCGTGGTGATACTCAAAAGCCGAAGGCACAAAAACAAAAGAGGCATTATATTTCACTTTAAATGTGTGGATCACACCCTCTTAATTCATATCTAGATATAGTCGTAGGTATACATATTAAAATTGATATCTAATAATCGCAATACTTAAAACTGGAATAAAAATTTTAAAGCAGAACAAATTATCATCGAACCTGAAAGTACAAGTACACCCAAGAGGTGTACTTGGACAAAGTTGGGAATCTCTAATCCAAGTAGTAAAATACGCTGGATGTCTAGCAGGAAAATTGAAAAGAAATAAGAAGCCACGACAGCATTCCCTTGTGGAAACTGAATACTGCACTCAACCGAAGCAATTTCGTTATTTCATTTTATCAAGTATTTGTTTTCCACTCTTATAATTAATTTAAAAATGAAAACTGAAGTATAACAGCACAACAAAATACTTGAAATTTAAAATATATCGCATATCCTCAATATATAAAGAGTAACCATTAAGGTTAATGTTTACTAAAAAAAAAAAAAAAAAAGGGAATGTGTGAACGTATAGATGATGACAAATATGAAATGACAGTTTTTTTTGTATGGCAATCTATTATGAAAATACGTAAAATAAAAAATCCGATTTTTTTTACACAATAACAGTACATTTCAGTAATAATGCCACAACTTAAATTCGCAATTACATGCAATATTAAAAACTTGAAGATTTAAGATTTATTTTTACACCTAAATGTAGCAAAATATTAACCACAAAGTTAATACCTTGCTTCTAATTTAAAATCCTTATTTAAACACACAAACATACACACATTATATATATGAAAATATAAAGACACAAACATTGTTACATAATTTATAAAAAATATGAAAAAATTCTGTGTCGCCAACTATCGGTAACATACAATTTAAATATCCGTAACATAGATGTAGGTAATGGGGCAATTAAATACAAGTAACGTGGTTAAACTAAGAAAAGAAATCAGTTTATATTAAAAATTATAAAATATGGGTTTTTCTAGATTAATTTTTTAAAAAAACGAAAACATATTAACATCACTAATTTAAAAAGCTGGGGCGGCTATTAACAATTTTATACGTTTTGAATCAATTCTCGTTTTTTTTCCCAAATTATGTTTCTCTTTGAGATATGCAATTCGCAATAATTCTAGTAATGAAATAGACATCTAAAAGTTTTAAAGCCGTTCTGATTTATACCCAGAAAATTAACAAATATGTTTGTGTGAACCATTTAAACAAAATCTATTCCTTGTATTCATTATCTTATACATGTTTACATTTCTAAATATTATTCATAAAAGGATAGTTTTCTACAATCAAATATGCAGATCTAAATATTTATTCATATACTAATTATCCAACTCTTTAAAAAGCTTGTAACCCAGCAAAACTTGTCCGGTTAATGTGTACACCAGAGAAGTTCAATAAGTATCTTCGAAACTAAATGAAATTACTCAATCAAATTGGTGTTACATTTTTGTGCTGTCATCTGTTAAACCTGTTAATCTCAAAACAAATTTGACGTTGATTTATAGATTAGTTACTACTTCGTTGCCATTTGCTGCCAAATCAAAATTTGATTGCTTCTGTAACGAATTACCGTCCTCATTTGTCACTGTCCATTAAACTTACACCGGTTTATACACCGGAAATCAAGCAACAATCAAAATAATGGGTTGCTTTCGGTGAATCTTCTCCAAAGCAAGAGAAGACAGGAAAAGTTATGGAACAATTTTTGGGAATAAGCAGCGTGTTATACTCACGGATCTCTAAGAAAAATTAAAAAGGAACACTTGACAATACTACAAGTGAGATGTGCGTGTGTGCCATTTCCTATTCCTAATACCCCTAATTCCAATACTTACAAGTACTTTTCGACCCTCCTTCCTCGTAAGATGTATAGCGTGTGTGTGTGTAACAATTTTGTTAAAGAACTGTAGCTTTCAGACAAAAGTTTCGCAGTAATTTTTTTTTTTTTACATCTTTTGCGTTACATGCGTATACTTTGCGTTGCAAGTAGTAAGTTATTTACATTATTCTGAATTCCTGTTAATAGAGGGGGAACTTTTTTTTAACTTGCAGAAAAGTAACAGGGTTTGCAATTATTGAATAAATAAAAAAAAAAATTCGCTGTAGTGAAGGATATAAATACATTTAAATCAGCCTATTAACCAATTAAACACTAGCTTAAGATAAAATCAATCTCATGGTAAGCTCACAAGCCAATTTCTACTAATCCGTTGACATTAATTCTCAGTTTAATGAAATTTATATACTGATTACACTTCGGACATTATAATAAACACAACATATGCAGAAATATCAACATATTGACGCTTAAAATGAATTTTAAATGAAATTTTCATAATTTCTACCACTCGTGATCCCTTATATTTTATTTCGATCTTGATTTTAGATTCCTTAATAAAAGTTTTAAAAATAAGTAATCTGACAAGCAATAGATAATAGATTTGTATTCAAAACCAAATAAATCGATACTATGATTTAACTACTTCACTTAAATTATGTACCAATCGTAAAACTTAAGATCATATATATCGCAAAGTAGTTAATTTACTGATCAAAAAATTTAATTATAGGGATTGATGACAGTAAATCCATTAAGATTATCGTATTCGCAATCATTCCGTAAAAAACTATGCGCCATTTTTAGTCTAATTTAAAGAATCTTAATCATAGAATCTCTTAATTTTATTAATTAAAAAATGTAATAGTAATATCTTACTGTTAAATTATTGTAAAACTTTCGCAATACATTTAAGTAAAAATAAAATAAAATTGAGAAAAAAATAAGTTTAACAAAAATAAATGCACATATTTTTAACTTGCATAAATGTCTACCACTTTGCAAATTCATTAAAATTTTGCAAGCAAACCCACCCCGAGCTCCTTTTCCTTCAATCTTATTTAAATGTTTGATCATTCATCCCAGAATTAAAGTTTACGCACCTTAATATATATTTTTATTTGTATTAGTTCTGAGTAGTATTTCCTTAAAAAACTATCATATTCAAGTTTCAATATAAGCGGCCATTATTAATTACTATCAACAATGGTGTAAAAAAGGATGTAGAGCAATTTTAGCTGGATCAACATGCTGTTAGATGAAATCTTAACCGAAATATAGATACTGACAGTCGATCAAATCCCTCTTAATATTTAAATTTACCGTCTTACCTATCCTTTATAGAAAATATTCACCAAAAATTTTCACATATCACAATTTTCAATAAAAAAAAAATTCCAATTTATGTTTAATTTCAGCGTTATGTTTTAAGAATTTTATCTTAATTTAACGTTTATTATTTTCCAATAGTTCTAATAATAAAAGGCTAGAAATTTCCCATAATCACAGGTATTGGAATTTCAAGAAAAAAATTGTAATGCTTCACAAATACTTTATAAAATTTAAAAATTCTACACGACATTCCTACCAAAAAAAAAAGGATAAAAATCAAAAACTAGGAAATATTTGCTCGAGGTTTTAGGTACTTTTAGATAATAATTACTACTTTGTTTTATAGTTGTGAATATTTGAAAAGATAAGCAATTGATGCAAAAAATTCCTAGTTTTAGATCGTTTTTTCACGTACACAATCAAAATATGTAATGAAAAATATTGCAATTGCTCGAAAATGTCTCCTTTTAAGCAAAAATTAAGTTGACAAGAAATCTTACAATGATGGCTAACTTCAATGCAAAGTAATATACCAAACTTTTTTAAATTTATTTCAAAATGAAAATGCAAAAAAGAAAAATTAAAACAAAATATTTCAGAATTTGAAATGAAAATAATAAACAAGTTTTGATAAAATTTACGACATTGTAAACTTTATTTCTTTACAACTAAAACTTTATTTTTTAATTTTGAATGCACGAGATTTATTTCTGGTATGTAACATATATTTCAAAAAAGTAATAAAAAGTTATTTAAAAAAAACGAGTTAAAAATAAATGTACTTAAAGAAAGCTTAAAAGAAATATTTCAAATGGAAAAAAAACTATTTTAATATTTCATCTTTTTCTTCCTTCCCTCAAAACACGAAATGAATTTCAATTAATACAATCACTTTATTGCCACACTTGAAGTACATGTAAAGAGCAGTTAATGCAGTTTATTTTTCTCCCAATTTGGGACAGAGAAAGATTAAAAGATAATTATATAATTTCAAACTAAGACTATATGAAGTCGATTAAATAATTACAAGGATTTTTACCAGAAGTTAAACAACTAAAAATGAATACACTCGGGTAATAAAAATAAAAGCTATATGAAAATTTTATACATTTACTAAAATATTATGAGGTAAAAAAATTAAATAGTACTTTTCCAAATACACATTGGATAAAATATTTTAATGCAAAAGAAAATTGAATCTAATAGTATTTTATATCATTATAATCCGTTTTAATTGTTAATAGAAATACATTAAATGTGCTCTTTTTGTCACAGATTTTTCCTTCAATGTTTTGGCTACAATGGAATAATCTCAAATGAGTGCTTCAACATCGTTAATAACCGAAATCATTTGATAGGCTCTGAATACTTAACTACTTCAAAGTTATCACTAACCGCGAAACCAGACAATTAAAAAAAAAAGGAATTTTGTTCTATGATATCACCTTTATTGAGAAAAACCAACCCACATTAGCATGAAAATGATGAGAAACCCTTTTAATTAATAAGATATCGTATGGTTCGAAAATAAATTCAAAAAAAAAAAATTTCTTTAATTAGAAATGTGTATTTCTTGCCCCGCATTGAAAACATTCGAATACGACACGGAAAATATATAATTTATATTCAAGTGCTGGTTACACTGAGTATATATAAACTATAAATTTTCTATTCATTTTTATAATTTCGTTCATTTTTAACGATATTAAATAAAGATCAGACAAAGAAAATAAATACAACTTGAACTTTTCACAACATAATTTTCTGCAACACCCACACAACCTTCTATTCTAACATGAGCCATTTTAATAATAGGAGCAAAGGGGAAAAATTTTGAATGCCACTTAAAAAACACATATATTCAAAGAGGCTTTAAAAAATTTCTCACGAATACATAGTACTAAATCAAATATCTTGAATATCGTTTATCCTTCAATACAGATTTACGACAAGAATTCATATAAATTTGAATGGCAAATGCAACACACAAAAAATACCCAGAAGCGGTTTCTTATACAAAAAGAATAACATTTACATATATAAAAAAATGTAATCAAAAATTCACTGTGTTCTAAAACTTATTTAAGCCCTTACCCTTTCGATCCAGTTCGATATAACTACAAAAATAAATTAATCCACAGTTTATCCTACGTGCTTCTTTATAGATTTTACATAGATTTCAGATTTATATTCAAAACGTACACATTGTTATAAAATTATCAAAATATTTATTAGTATAAAAATACATTTTCTGATGAATATTCAGCAAAATATGCTATAGTTTACCACCTTCAATGAATACTTTTTCCATATATTTAATACATTAATCTCATACATCAACAAGTATTGCAGGTCGTTTATTTCCTGGAATATAGCTTATTCTTACAGACTGAATTTTTGTTATATCTTTCTTCTTTTCTCAAATTAATCGGATTCTGAATACACAGGTGACATTAACCATATTTACTTTGAGACATATTGTTTATTCAAATTGTTAACACCTTTTTGACAGCTAGCTGAATTACCTTAAGAATGTGAAAATAAAGGTAAATGAAGTGAAAAGGTATCAACACTTACAGCTGACAGAGGTTCCGAATGGCAGTCTCCATGGTAACTGATCACCGAGAAGGGGGAAAAAATCAAATAAAGAATTTAAGGAGTTTAAAAAGAATCTAAAAGTACGAGACCGCATTCGGTAAAGTCACTAACCTAAATGACAGACGATTGAAAAGAAACTCAGGTGTACGAGGAGAGGTTACCACATTTGGCAATTTATCTTCGACCTTTTTTTATATTGTTACAAATTCTTTTTTATTGCTTGGTCTGTTTCTCACGGGAATTTCATTGAATTTTTATGACTTTTATTTATGAATGAATTTTTTCCATGAATTAATTTGTACCAATTTCTTGTTTTTGAATTTTAGAATATGTCTTAGGAATCGTCGGAAGAGGTGGGTCTTAAAAAGCCGCCAATTACTTAATATGCACCTATGTTGCAACTTAAAATCAAATCTAAATATATAAATTATATTCTGCAAGTCAGGGGTCACATAGTGCAATACAACTAAAAAAAATCAAACACTATACATTGAACAGTTTAAATATTTCAAGAAACCAAAACAAAGATTTTCTTTTTAATTTTTGTGACAATTTGGTTGGTTTTGAAAAAAAAAAATTTTTGCTTTTGTTTTAAAACCAACTTCAGGTACTTAAGAGTTTGCAGAGATTTTGTTTAACTTCATCGAGATGGGCAATAATATAATCAACCTTCAGAGGTACATAATTTTCTCAAGATAACTACTTTAAAAATATTCAAACAATACATTTTATAGCATAAAGTCTAATTACAGTAATCTCTCTAAGGCAGTGGTCCCCAACGGGGAAGACGAGCCTGGCTAATACTCACAAAAAATGCGTTGAAAAGTTGTATACTGAAAATCATCAGATACATTCAAGAAATAGCTCTAATGGTTTTCCAAGCAGAACCAGCCCACATTATAGGTAGATATTGGTACTTCAAAGCTTTGTTCCTAATACCTTTTTTTATTAGTACGTGAACGAGTGACAATGTGCGCAGTGCACCACGAAGAGCATTGCAGTGTTTGTGCACATATTCCAACTCTATCAACAAAGCTTATGTTTATTTAAAAATTTGGACAGGTCACGACAAGATTAAGTCTCCCGTTGACATGTCACCGCGAATTTCCGAGCGTAACTGTTAATACTACTGAGCTATTTTCAAAGATATAATATTGTTTTCAATTGCATGGATAAAATGCATTCAAAAGAGTGAAAAAAAATAAATTCTGCGTGATTACTACTTTTTCCGAGTTTTAGAAGCGCTTTTAAATATTTAGAAAAATCTGAATTCTTGCAAACTCTATTATAAATTTTAAGAATGGGAATTGGTGCGTTCTTTTAATTGTAAAAAGGAAACACCAGAGGTGATGTTAATTTTTTATTTATTTATTGTCTCCCCGAGATGAGAGGGGTAGGCCAAAACTTTTTGGGAACCTATGCTCCACTGCGATGGACCTCCTAATTTTGAATCATGTTCAAGTACCTAAAATACCTAAGCTAATCTCTAAATTCCATAACGCACCACTTGAGTACCCTAAAACCAAATTTCATTTTAGTTCATCCCATAATTCCACCCGAAGGGTCTTTTAAGAACTCAGGTTTCAAATCCGCTGTTTGATCACGAGGCTCGTTACCTTAACCAATGCCCTACAAAGCTTTTTTTATATATATATATTGATTGGTTTATTAGCGTCGCACTTCAAATAACAAACCTAGAAATTTCGAGCCTCGGTCAAGTAAAGGATGATACCTGAGCTGGCACCCCTCTCTCCAAACTTCCATTCCATCCCAACATCAGGACATTCAGCCTCTATAAATTTAAGGAGCATAAGCTCCGCCGCACAACGGGTCTTTAGTGGCATCAGGATTTTCACCCGCGACTTGACGGAAACAAATCCTACCATAACCACGTGGCCACTCTGCTACGAATGCAAAAAAATAATAATAGAGCATAGATTTAGAGTACCCTAAAACTGCACGGTTTTGTAAAATGTTTTTTCAGAAAGACAAATCCTATTTTTTTTTTTTAATAACAGATAGTCAAATCAAGGGAGTCATTCCCTAAATTATAAACCACGGAATAAAAAATGAAAAAATACCGCAAAGCGATTAATAATAGTATTCGGACATAAGTAGAAACTTCGATTTCAGAATAAGATTAAAGTCACGCAAATGAATCCAAAAGAAAAAATCGGGAAAAACCGATAACCACCAATGAACAGACTTTTTTTTTTTTTTTTTTGTATGTCCTCCTCATGCAGTACATGGATTAAGTTATGGTAGAAGTGCTTCCGGAAAGCATTAATCTCTTCGCGTCCATCGTACCATACAGGACACGGAAAAAACAACACTCTCTCCACTCCAGTCTGGCATATCAAACTGGAAAACTAGATTCTTACAAAATTCTTATAAATTTGCCGCCACTAAATAACAGTTGAAAGATGTTTTGAAACGGGTTTAATACCAGAACTTCATTTTTATTTTACAGCGAATAGTTGAATTATTTTTTGTTTAATGAAAGCAAAACCAAGGGCAAAAAAAGCAATGCAATGTGGGAGATGCAGCGTATTTCAGACTGTTTTATTTTATTAACTATTTCCAATTTTAACACTTTAATACATTTATTAATCTGTCAATGCCTCAAATATTAATATTAACCTTAAATATTTGATATATAAATATTAATAAACCATGCATTTTATTTTGACATCATTCATATTTTTACAAATAAAAATTCAGCTTAACATCCAGAAGTGTTCGGTTCCACGAGCTTATACTCGAAAATGGTACTTTCTATTAAATGACATGCAAGTGTTCCTAAAGATACAAATTCGTAAGTATGAATCAATAACCAAATCATAAGGCATCGAAAACATCAAATGAATCCAATGTAGATTGCAATGAATTAAATAGGCTACAGCATTACAATGTGATTGTTAACGTCTCACTCTGAAGCGACACGAAGGCTACTGGCAATTTTCAATATTGGCCAAATGATGAGAACGACACCTCAGCTGGCACATCTTTCTCCAAACTTTCACACCACGCCAGTAGGACATGGAGTCTCGACAGATTTAACGTTAGTCAGCTAGACGTTGTGTCTTCAGTGGCATCAAGACACCGGTGCATCGTCCGTGTTTACCAAAGACATAGGGGAGAGGAAAGTTTAATAGAGCCCCTGGATGACACAATTCCCGTCCCAAGAAGGTATGCCTCCAGCGGAGTTTTCACCATTTGAATTCGAGAGGATTCGATTCATTCGTAATCTTCTTATTCATGGATAATTATTTTTAAAACACATTTTTAAATGTTCCTACAACAATAACCAATGTATACTTCAAACAATATTTCTACAATCGAACTGAATCTCCTGTTAAAAAAATAAGCTAAAAACACAAACCATTAATATCGTAACACTTTATATTTTTTTTCCGATTGTCAAAACTTAACTTGCACGCCATGTTTCTTTGTCGACAAATGGACCACCATTTTTTCAAAAGGCCTTTTTAGCGGGAAAAAAATTCTAAGTAGTTCATCCGAAAACTATACCCAAAATGTCTTTTTTAAAAAAAAATCTAGAAAGGTAAATTAGGTTTGCGATTCAACGAGGTCACTAATTTATATTAAAGACCGTATTCATAAGAGTTTAATGGGATGTATTGCAAAATATACATCAACTGCTTGAAGTGCAACTATACACTTATAGCAAAAAATGATAAACATTCCCCCAAGATTTATCTTATGTTCACTAATTAGTTTTATAAAGAGCACAATGAAATTAAACAAAAAATCATTAAGAATTGTAATTGTATCAGGACAAAATTAAGAGCCAAGTTCGTGTAAAAACATACCTTAAAATTAATCAAATACCGTAAATAAATATTTTTTATTCGTTCAACTCTTATTCACAATGGTATAACTGTATCTATTGGCAAATCTAAGATCAATATCAATAACATAGGCAATATAAAACAAAATAAACATTAGAATGTGTTATGTTTTTATAAGGTCTAACTATAAATCATACAATAATAACAAATGAGGTTCATTATTTAAAATTATAATAGCCAATATAAGAGCCTAAATGTCTGTGTTAAACAGTTAAAAAGTACTAAAAATAATTTCAAATAAAATTTAGTTTAAAGGAAGAAGAAATATAGACACGTAGAATCAAACAATGTTTAAAAAAAAAAAAC
Source organism: Nephila pilipes (assembly GCA_019974015.1). Lineage (NCBI taxonomy): Eukaryota > Metazoa > Arthropoda > Arachnida > Araneae > Nephilidae > Nephila > Nephila pilipes. The sequence goes on from BMAW01076116.1 coordinate 72,219, forward strand.
AATAAAAATTTAAAATTTCCTATTCTGAAATAACACCACTACGGCTTTGACTCAATAAGTAATTTAAAATGTCTTAATTTTCTGTCATTTAAATCATGTTACCACAGTAATATAACAATATTAAAGTTTGAGTTACCTTTGATGTTATCAACTAATAGACCAAACTATAAAATATATACTACGATTAAAAAAGAATAATTTTTCCTGAAAATTATTGAATTCCGTTGAGGATATTTAAGCATTGTATTCCAAACATGAATGGAGAATATTTGCAATCCAAAAGGGCCGCATTGGACTTTTCAAAATCTTATAAGGCTTATTAATCTATAGTCTAAAAGGGCGGTGATAGAGAAATTTCAGTTTTATAAGCATAAAAAAATATTCAATCTCTTTTTTTCATTCAATTCTGTAAAAGTAACACATTCATTTAGTATTTCTTCAGTTAAATAAATATTAATCTATTCTTAAATTTTGGTTTAGAATCGAAAATCAGTTGGAAAGTCAAGATACAATTCAAAATGTATAGAAAAAAACCGTCAGACGCGGCATAGTAACTAAAATTTAAATCTTGACTAAGTGTTGAGTAAGAATCTTGAATAAGTTGAATCCTGAGCAAGTATTACAAAATAAAATATTTTTCCGAAGTAAATATTAAAAATACATCGATAAAAATCAAAAGTTTCTATTCTGTAATTTGAATTCGTTCAGATGGCCACACTTGATGGCCCAGAAAATCATATACGGTCTTAAAATTACGGAATGAAATAAATTCTCGATAAATTAAACTATTTAAAAACGAAGAAATATATATATTAAAAAATATGCATGGATAAGCAACCCTTTGTTAGCCAGAGGAGAAAAATAGTATTCATAAATTCTTTTCTCGCACCCGAAGTGCGGTTTTTCACGCTTTCTTCTCCTATTCAGATATAAGTAGAAGTAGAAAAACATGCATAATAATATTTGTTCCCGTATTCGAAGGAAATTCTTGGCTACATTTTGAAGTAGCCATGTGTCAACCAAATCGCCAAACAAGTATGCCAATCTCCGTAGAAGTCATGCAGGTTTTTCTAATCCGATAAAATATTCGTATCAAATACAAGTAAAAAAAAAATACCACTATTTTTTATTTATGTCAAGCAAAGAGATATTTTATTTCAATCAAGATGAAAATATACAGAATCCCAGAAAACATTTTATATATTGTTTCTTCATTTCCGTTTTTTTTGCAAAATATTGAATTATATTGAAAAATAAACTTTGAATAGTTCAAAGATAAAAATATTTTTAAAATTGCAAAAATTACTTCCCATCTAACAAGGAAGCAATAATTTATCAAAATCATAGTGGGAATTCAATTAATTTAAAAAAATACATAGTACTCAAAAAAATATGGGATTACCTTATCTTTCAAAGTTAATGTTAATGATTTTCATCAAAATTACTGTTTTGAACTGAAAGAGATGGCAAAATGCGACTAAATGCAACTACCTCAAAATATTCCGTCTCTAACGGGCGTATTAAATATGTGTGCCAAATTTTATTTAATTTGGATGAATTGATTTTGGAGATACGTTTTTCGAGCGTAAGTTAAGGTATAAATGTTTTTTAAGAATGAAATTTTCAAGACATTTATATGTTAAAGTTAATATTTAAAAAACTTTTAAAATCTCCAGTTGTATATATTATTCCTTCCTTTTCCTTAAAAGGAGATAATTATTTTTCTTCTTATAGACCTAAGCTTTCTTCTGGAAGTGTTTGCTGATGGCAATGAGCGGCGTTTTGAATATTCAATACAGTAATTATGAATTTTATTTGTTCCAGTGCATTATAACCCCCAAAAATAATACCCACTTCATTTAATATGGGTAATAATCCATGGAAATCACTACTAAACTGTACAAAAGCACCTAAATACAAAACGTTTGGAGTTCAACAAATATTTAATTCGACTATATCTGTTACAGAACAGTATTAAACAATTCATTAGCATTTTAGTAAATTGACTGGTTTTTATTAACGTCGCACTAGAAGCAATACGAGGGCTATTGGCAGAATATCGAAGGGGACCGAGATCACACAAAGGGTTTAGAAATGCAACCCCCCCCGGGGTGACAATCACTCTTGCATTCAGCATTTATTGACAAAAGAACATAAGATATTACATAATTTCGAAATCAAAAGTAAATAAAGTTTATAATGTATTTACAGAGCAGAAAATGTACATGACAGGAATTAAAAAAGGAATAACTAACAATAGGAATTTTCTTACAGAAATATTATGCATAACAAGTTAAATGGCAGGATACAAAAGCGTCCACAAATTCGTAAACAGAAATGAACTGTTAGACAAAGGTATGAACATATATACAAGGTATACGATTACAGCTACACAATAAGGGAAATTTAAAATATTAAGAAATGTAATAAAAAAATTTGAAGCAATTAAAATTTTTGTTGGGTAATTTTACGAGCCGTAAGAATACAGGATTTAAGCTTGAAATGCAAATAAGGATTTTTCCCACAGCCAAATAGACTTCAACCAAATAGGTTTAGTTTCAACAACAAGACATTTTAAATGAAAATCCTTGGTAAAAGGGCAAGAGAAAAAGTAAGGGCCAGCATCTCCAACAGAGCCACAGGGACATAAATTTGAATTTTTCAAATTAAAACGATTTAAATAAAAAATGAAGAGACCATGACCAGTTAAGAAGCGAGTAATAAAACCAGAATTCGAACAAAAAATCAGATTTAGTCTAGGAATATAGGTGAGTGAGTGAATGTAAAGGCTATTGGCACAAGAGCCAAATGTGGCTAAGCTCCGCCAAGCAAGATTTAACTGTGGTCTGGATGTGAAAAAAATGAAAAAGACAAAAATTGGTTGGCAAGAAGGAGGGTCGAAAATAGAGAAGGGTCGCTAGGATAACCCTGTGCTGCGTCACCCGTGTTTACCAAAGATAGTAAACCCCGTGGAAAAGAAAAAGATCACTAGGGTACCTCGGGGTCATGATGCCCTTTTACCTGAAGAAGGCAAGTCCCTGAGGTCCCCTGATATAATCCCCAGGGGCAGGGCGCCTGGCTATACCCCCAGACGCTGGGTACCCATTTTAGCCGCCTCTTACGACGTGCATGAGCTACAGTGGGACTATTCTGTCATTGCATCTCGGCTCGAGTCTACGACTCGGCGGAACCCGCCGGCCATGTGTCCGCTGTCATAACCAGTAGGCTACCGCGGCCACTCATTAGCATTTTGGATTCCCATTGCAAGTAATTCCTTAGAAGATCCTCATAATACAAGGGTCGTTCACTTAAGTCCATAGAAAATCCAAGAGATGACGCTCGTAGCATCGAAAATAGTTTGTTTTTAGTATGCATCATGACTCACTAGACAGCTGTCTAAGTCTCGTGGTTTCATTTTTAGTGTCGATTGAAGCAAAAAACTTTTTTTTTTCTCCCTTAATAAACACAAGAGTTTCAGGGACGGATTTCAAATGTTCAACAACGAAAGAGATGAAAGCTGAGTGGGATGAAGTTCATCACACATCTCCTGTGTATGCAACTGTTTACAATTGGGTGAATGAGTTTAAACCTGGCCGTACATTCACAAAAGATGAACGTCGTTCGGGACGTCCACTGGGAACTACTACTCCCGGAATGATTGACAAAATCCGCGATACGGTATTCAGAGACCAACGAATCAAAGAGAGCGAAATAGTAGAGGCTACAGTGAAAGGTACAGTGTTTTTAGTTTTGCACGAAAGATATTGGATGTGAAAAAACTCTTCACACGATGGATGCCGCGTTTGTTCTCAGTGGAAAATAAATGCAATCGTGTGCTCGACTCTGAGACTATTTTGGCGCTTTTTCGTCGCAATCCTGACGAGTTTTTGCGTTGATATATAGCTGTGACAGAAACGTGGAAAAATTGCGACACTTCAGGGACAAAGAAACAGTCAAAACAGTGGGTTTTTGAAGGCGAACCGGATCTGAAGGAAGAAAAAATGAAATCAGCCGGCAAAGGTGATGGCCATGGTTTTTTGGGATGCACGCGGAATCTACACCATTACTTGGGAAAAGGGCAAGCAATAACTGGAGAGTATCAAGTGTCGTTATTGAACCGGTTAAGCGAAGAAATCAAGGAAAAACGTCCTCATTTGAAAAAGATCCTCTTCTGTCAAGATAATGCACGGGTGCACACCTGTGCAGTTTCGATGGCCAAAGTAACAGAATTAAAGTTCGAATTATAACAACATCCACCGTATTCGGCCCCCAGTGCCTTTTTTTTTTTATTTCCTAAATCTTTTTTTAAAATGGCTCAGAGGACAACAGTTCACGTCGAATGAAGATGTTATCGCCCAAATAGATGCCTATTTGGAGAACCTTCCGAAATCTTATCTTTTAGATGACCTTAAAAAGTTAGAGGAACGCTTAGAAAAGTGTAAAGAGCTAAAAAAAGGAGATTGTGTTGGAAAAATAGAAAAACAAATTATTTAAGGTAATTTTTTTTATCTTTTTATAAGGACTTATTGAGTGATAACGTACAAAACCATATTAACAGGATCGATAACGTTAGTTTTGAGGCATTCCTTATGATTTTTTTCTTGTTATAGCCTGTTAAAAGCTTTAGTTCATTGAAATTTACACCAGCGTTCCAGTTCACTATGACACTGACTACTATCTGGTTGATATTTTGTGAAGCAACAATGAAAAAAATGGAACTATATCAGTAGATTGCATTTTAATTCTGACATTAGCTCGAATAGCAATTCCATAAAAAATTTGTTTAATAAATTGCTTGTCAGCTTACTCTCTCTCCCTCCCCTAGCCATTTCTTCGAAACCTCATTCCAACTATTTTCTATATATGTTAAGTACATTCTGGTTTGGATACAGTCTTTTCCATAAATGTTTCTCACAGCATCAAAAGCTTAATGTTTCACAATTCTAGTCAGTGTGTATCACAATATTTTGTGATTTGCAGATCTTTCTAAAATAAGTCCCAACTGGTTCCAAGTTCGATGATGGTAATTTATTGCGATTTCAGTTCATCTTAACATTTGATAGATTAGAATTGTATGATATCTCCAATGTTTAAGGCCCGCTTGTACAGAGCGTCTTGCAAGGGGCGAGTGTAAGATGTCACTCGCAACTCCCCACCCTCAGTTTCAGTGTGCAAGAGAGCGAGTTGACATTCGAGAGTAAGGATTGCACAGTAATGCGATAAGGACAGTATTTAATAAATTTGTTAAGCAACCAAGTATGTTCTATGAAAATTAAAGACAACAGTAATGAAACAGGTTAACTTAAGAGCATCGCGAGGTGATTAGATATGCTAAAAGTAAACTGTAGATCACCAAGATAACGCGATTTTATTTAAAAGAATAAAAGGAACTGTTGATAGTTAAACAATTGTAAGTCTGCTCTTGTCTGAAGTTGAAAGATAAGTGAAATATGTAAATGTAAGCAAATTAACGAAAAGTAAACAAAGTACTGTTATTAAAAGTTTATTATTAAGAAAAGTAAAGAAAATATGTTTGTCAATAAAAGTGAAAAAGTAGTAAAGTAGTTTAGTTTTGTTAAAAAGTGCTCCAACATGTATTTTCAACAACACTGAAACAGAATTTAAAGTTTTCCCCATTTTCTAAAGATAATGCACTCAACACAATAATTTCGAGATAAAAGGTCAAATACAGTGGGTGAGTTATAGTATTTTTTGATGGCCCAAGAGCCAGATGTGGCCGTGTTGCGCCAAATAAGGTAAAGCTGTGATCTAGACGTGCGAAAAAAAATTGAAAAAAAGATCGAAATTAGCAGATCAAATACAGAATCCTGCATAAAGTTTTGATCTATTCTATTATGTTCGACAACACAACAGTGAAAAAATATCAATAACAATTTTAAAACACTCCAGTAGATTTACAGATAAATGTTATGACTAATTGTTTTGATGTTTAGTGATCGACTGCATTGTTGCAGCTTCATTGAACTAGCAGTCATGCCTCCTTGATGATTGAAGCAGTTTGAATACAGGTGTTTTGGTTTCCTTGAAACCTTATTTAACGAGGACGCTACGATCAGATTTTTCCAATATTTTTAAAGAAAACAAACTTCAGTTTAAGTTCAAACAATTAAAGAAATGAAAATAAAATCAAAATGTAATTTTAAAAAAAATCGGTAGAAAATTTAAATTACGATTTTTAAATAGTTTAGGGAAATACCTTAAAAAACTGGATAAATCACCCACTTCCGATCTTAAATGTCCCATTTCCCGATTTTTCAACTGCTCTGTATTATTAAAAACGCTATACCTCGAGCTCTACCTGACATGAAATAAAAATGTCTGTTTAAGAATCCTGATGTGAGGGATTTCATTTTATAATTAGAAGAAAAAAATTCGAAATTTACGTCAAAAAAATGACTTTGTAGGAAACAGATACCTTAATGATATGAATTCTAAACTTCATTATTTCGGCAAAAAACTTCACTTCCTACTTTTCTAAAAATAATTTATTATCAATATAATAATTAGAAATTATTCTCATTTCCAATTAATTGAATAAACTACCAATACATAGTGATTTTTCGTCCAGAATATACTATAAATACGGATTCTCCTAAACTTGCGGTCGAATTCCTTTTTGACTACCAAGTCGCAATTATAATTTTCAACACCATTTTCATTGAAACTTGTTATAAAATAGTACATGAACAAATTTTCAATTTACGTAGGTACGTATTATAGCACATAATGAGAGAAATGTATAATATGTACTTTGCCAATAAAAATACATCCCGAAATTATATAAGGTAAAAACATAGCACAATTCCGCATACATATATGTATGAGGAATTATGTAAGAGGAATTTTTATTTACTATTTTTATATTTTACATTACTATATTTTTTAAATTACACATACATGACGAATTATATTAACTATTTATACTCGACCTTCATTGCGATTGTTTATTAATCCAAAAAATTTCCATTCCGGAAACTTTGACCCTAAACTTAAGTTGCCTTTATTTACAGCATTTATTTTGTGTTCATAAGCGTGGAAAGTCATTAGTCGATAAAAAGGGGTAATGCTTGGATTGGAAATTCATTCAACAAATACATTTAGATAAAAAAAAAAAAAAAAAAAAAAAGCTCCAAGTTTTGAAAACATAGAAAAGTATTGCCGTCATTTAGAACAAAGCAAATAATGAAAAGATTCATGTGGTAGTGATCGTTTATTAACATCGCACTGAGAAGGGCTATTGCGGCCGAACCTCGAACTTTTGAACCTAGGTCAAATGAAGACATCCGAGGTGGCAAGCTCCTCTCCAAACTTCCACATAGTACCAGTCAGGACTTGAAGTCTCGATAAATTTAAAAAGAATCACCCTCGCAACAAGGGTCTTTAGTGGCATCAGGATTTGAATGGAAACAACGCCGGCCAACAACTCGCGACCATGACCAACCGAGGATGCCTAAGAGAGTAAAATACAAGAGTTCCTTTGAAACGCGAGTAGCATTTTATCTTAAAATAATCACATAAATGTCTCGAGAAGTTTAATTTTACATTTAAAGATGTCCCATAATTTCCTTTAAAAAAAATTGAACCCATATATTTTTCCCGTAAAGGCAGACAAATAAACATTTCATTAATACAACGAAATTTCTTATTTTGTTTATTCTCGACTTTTAAAAAGATTTTGCTTCCGCCGAACAGATATCTCGAATCATAATTTTTTTTTTCAAATCAGAAATGAAAATTTTACCCGGAAACAAAACCCAATAAAAATATTACTACACTTTTAAAAAATAAACATCAAGTTATTTCGATAACATTGGCGAGTAGATGCCTCAAATGCCCAAAACTACGAGGATTTGGGAAATCAAAAATGAACAACTTTACATAGATAATCTTAAGCAAAAGTCCTAAATATTTTGCGGTTACAAATCCGAAATCCATTAGTTTCTTCCCAATCATCCCTGCTCCTACGGCTTTCTGTTTTGTCTACGAAACCAGTTCTTAAAAAGAATTATCAAAAACATAGCCCACACATCGTTGAGAATATTTGAAAGCCAATAATTTTAAAAGTTTAAAAGGGATTTTAAATATGGACATTTACGTTATTCGTGTGTATACTACATCATTAATTCTCGATCTCTTCAGGAATTAAAAAAACGTCATCGAGGAAAACTTTAATAGAAGTCAAATATTATTGAAAGAAAATTTTTCATTTTCAGCAAGACGAGATTAGCTCATACAAAAAAATTGTACACACAGGTAAATGACCAAAACACATTCCGTAAAAAAAATAAGAAAATATGCAAAAGCTATCCGTATGTCATAACAATCCTTTGCACAGCATTTCTATTTTATGATATAAGTGAGATCCCTTTAAAAATATTTAGATAATGAAATTTTCGTAACAGAAATGTTTGTTTTCATGTTCCTTTTAAAAACTAAATAATTCAATAAGACAAATTTATAGCAATTTTCGGAAATATCTAAATAATCTGAGCCATTTAAAGTTTATTGAAACATTCATTTGTCACAAGAAATAAATGGAGTTCTAAAGAGTAAAAGAAAATACACATCATTCTGTTTTGTATCACTGTCATCCAAAACCTTCAAGTACAAATATATCAGGATTGTTCTTATTTCCTTTTCACAATCAACGGAATATTAAAATAATGCAAAGGTCAATTGGCAACAGAATTAGTCATTTTATAGAATGATAAGATGAGAACTGCACAAAGATAAGTTGGTATCTTTTTCTTATATCTAAAAGTCATAAAATGAAACTGCACTTGTTTCCCTTCCGAAGTCAATTTTCCTTCCAAAATGAAGACTGCAGCGACAGACCTCTAAACTGTCAAATGACGAAGATGACACTTGACCCTGTAACCCACTCTAATTTCCATACGACGAAGACGTGAGAACAGACTTTTGGAAGGTGGCTCAACTTCCTACCTGTCCATTAACTTACCAATTAGGAAAAGAAAAAAAAACCATCGTTCTGGTTGGATTCGATTTTACTGTTTATGAAAGTTAAATTTAGTGGTGTAACTGTGGACTGTGGGGTTTGATGGCGCAAGAGCCAAAGTAGGCTATGCTGCGTCAAACATTTGTTAAAATCAATTAGAAATAAATTCTTTTAAAAACACGTAACACACACAAGGTAATAAAAAAAAAGGTCAAATGTTAAAATTTCAAATCTGGTGTAAAAGGCCAATTCGTTTTATAAAAGCAAATAAATTATGGTGGGGTGCTTCCCCCACCAAGTCAGATAGGTTTAAAATTGATGTATGAAAAAAATACGACGATGATTATCAAACACTGGACAGTCAATTAAAATATGATGAATCGTGTAAGGGACATGGTAGGTAGGACACTCGGGAGCATCTTCTCCAAACAAAAGATGTTTGTGAGTGAATCGAGTATGTCCAACGCGAAGAGAGTCAATCTGACATTCGCTCTTTGCATTGGACAAACAGGCCATTCTCCAATGATTGGTCTCACCGAGTGTAGTTTAATATTGTGTTGAAGATTCCAACGTCACACTTAAAAACACGAGAATTATGGGCGGCAGACCTAGTAATTTTGAACTACGGTCAAGTAACAGAGACGACACCAGAGTTGTACCATTTTCTTAAAGCTTCTACATTTCACCAATGAGAGGACTTGACGCCTCGACAGATCCTTATTGGTAACAGGACTCAAACCCCCGATTCGACGGAAACTATGCCGGCCATGAGCTGACAATCAACCACTCGGCTACAGCAGCCTGTGGTCCGGTTAGATTACGAGGATTATATAACACAACTAGTATTTCACTCAAATTTTAATATTGCTATTCCTGATAATCTTACTAGAAACGTAACAGGCACAAGACGGGTTTTTAGTTTAACTATGACTCAAAACCGTTACTCCAATTGATCACCAGCTGTGAACCTCGCGAGTTTCACAAATAAACTAAAGCGGCCTTTATTGATGCCAATAGAATTCATTCACAAGAAGAAGCAATTCAGTGAGTGATGATGAAGCTTAATAGCGCAAGAGCCAGATATGGCTATGCGACACCAAATAAGATGTTACTGCGATTTAAACGTTTGAAAAAAATGGAAAAATTAGTTGACAAGGGGGGTGGAAAATAGAGAAGGATCTCTAGTTTGTTACAGGTGTTTAGCAAAGACAGTAATTTTAGTTTTTATTAACGTCGTTCTAGAAGCAACACGAGGGCTATTGGCGACGGACCTCGTAATTTTGAGCCTCGGTCAATTGACGAGGACGACACCCCAGCTGGCACCCCCTCTCCTAACTTCCACACCACGCCAACGGGGGGACTTTGGACCTCGACAGATTTAACGTGCATCAGCCCCTTGTCAACAACGGCGGGTCTTCAGCGGTGAGTGAATGTAAAGTTTATTGGCGCAAGAGCCAGATATGGCCATGCTGCGCCAAACAAGATTAAACTGTGGTCTAGACGTGAAGTTGAAAAAAAGATAAAAAGTGGTTGACAAGAAGGAGTGTCGAAAATAGAGAAAGATCGCTAGGGTATCCCGGGAGTGCGTCATCCGTGTTTACCAAAGACAGTAAACCCCATGGGAAAGAAAAAAGATCACTAAGGTGCCTCGGGGTCATGATGCCCATACTTACAAGAAGGCAAGTCCCTGAGGTCACCTGATATAATCCCCAGGGGCAGGGTGCCCGGCTATACCCCCAGAAGCTGGGTACCCATTTGAGTCGCCTTTTACGACATGCATGAGCTACAGTGGGACTATTCTGTCATTCCCGGTCAACACACGGGTCCGGGTCTTCAGCGGACAAGGATTGAGCCCGCGACTGAACGAAAACCGCCGGTCACGAATCCGAAACCATGACCTCTAGCGGCCACACCAAAGACAGTAAACCCGATAGGAAAGAAAAACATAAAGTGCCTCGAGATCATGATTCAGATACCTACCGGAAGAAGGTAAGCCCAGACGGCGGCACGAGAAAAAGCAAAATGTAGTGGAAAATGATCACAAAAAAATTCACATCAATGTTTTTCTCAAGACAGGGTTTTGAGGGGTGCGAACGTGTCGCTCGCCTGCCTTCAAATCTAAACATAGCGCTAAAATGTATGGGTTTATATATTAGCTAACCGTTTATCGTAAAACATTAAATATTTAACAGATGGAAAATAATAACTATATGACATATGCCTTTTAAAACATACCTTTTTTTTCTTTCTATTAAAAAAAAATTGGATTCACAGTAATAAATAATTACTGGCCTACATCACATAAAGCTGCTATAAGCCAAAAATAGAAACGATAAAGAATTGAAAAAAGGATACCAAGATCAATTTGTCTCAGTTTATCGAGCCCCACACATAAAAACATACTACCCTTTCTATCCCAGTGGATTTGTCTGGGAACGCCTACCTCCAGATAACTGTACTACATTGAACGGAACATTAATCGTGTTTGTAGTTGAATGGACGAGATAAAAGAAAAGTACATAATTGAATAGGTCCCTGGACGATTAGATGTAATTGCGACTTCTTCAACAAAGTACTCAAAAAATACATGTTGTAAAGTTGTTTCAAGCAGCCGCTTTCAAAGGATTGAATATATATATTTTTTTCTCTTTAGAAAGCTCTTTTTTATCCAAGCACATAGACTAAACTATACTTGTGCACATCGAAAGAATAATATATCTTTCTTCATAATTAATATAAATAAATGTTATGTCATCTAAGTAATCGAAACTCAACACTCCCAACTCTTAGTTAAGACAATTATTTTTTTAAAAAAGATGGAAAAATAACAAAAATAAACATCTTTTCTAACTAAATAGAAATAAAAATTACGCTGTTCAAATAGGGCTAAATTAAACCAAAAAATTATTTTTTTTTGGTTTCACAGAAGACATTTTGTTTACAATCATAGTTATCTACACACAAAGGGGGGGGAGGGACATTGACACTTAACATCAAACAAAAAAAAGCACAGAAAAACAACCATTTGCGATTTCGAAACCTTATACAAACGTGTGTGTATATAAGGAGTTTCCTTGAAATATTTTCCACTAAAATTTTTAAAAAATGCACTTTGTACACCATGAAAAACATTCAATGGTTGCTAGCTACCAAACCAAAATTTAGACAAATAACGTAATCATTAATAAAATATTTATCTCTTGATAATTTAATTTGCATCGAACTAGAATTGAAAAGTTATTGGCGAATAGTTGCTTGATAAGTTGGTTTTAATGGCACAAAGGCTATATATGGTCAAGCTGTGGCTCAAATATTTATCAAATTATTAATAATCAAGTGTATCATAAATAATTGTTACACATACGCATCCGATCTAGTCATAACATGAAAGATGAAAAGGCAAGTATATGGTTGACAAAGGCGGTCAAAATTAGCAAACAGCGAGTGAGTGAAAGCATTTTAATGGTGCAAGAGCCAGATGTAGCCATGCTGAGCCAAACTAGACAATGCTGTGATCTGGAAGTTGGAAATTTTTTTTCAAAAATAAAAGTTGGTTGACAAAGGAGAGTCGAAAATAGATGGATCGCTAAAGTATCCCGGGGACACGGCACCCGTGTTTACCAAATGCAGTAATCTCATGGGAAAGAAAATGATCACTAGAATGCCACGGGGTCATGATGCCCAAACCTACCAAAAAAAGGCAAGCCCCTGGAGTCCCCCAATCCTCTGATATAATCCCCCAAGAGCAAGATGTTCGGCTATACCCCCCAGACACTGGGTGTGCATTTTAGTCGCCTCTTACTAATACTCTCTATGCATGAGCTTTCACACCAAGTGGGTACAAAAATAGCAAAAGATCGCAAGGACATGCTGGGAAGAGGAGGATGGGGCGTCATACGTTAACCAAAACCAATAGGGAAGAAACCTTGCACAGAACAAAGAACACTCGGTTCATAAATTCCATTTTTAAAAAAGACAAGTCTCTATGGAATATTCGCAACCGAAACTGGTCCACGGTAAATAAGATTAATATTAAAGTTCTCCCTTCTCTAAATTACTACATCACAATCATGAAAACTTAACAGGTACAATAGGATTGACCAAACAGCAATCCCCATTATTCAAAACAACCTTTAATGAAATCAACTCGTCGACTATTTTTAATCTACAAATCACTAAACCGCTATTCTGTCACCAAGCTATCACTAATCTATCTTTCTCGAATTGAATGCAGCAAAACGCCCTTTTAAGCGGACTTGTTCAACCGGCCTCTCGGCTGAAAAGGCTGCTCGTGCCCATTCCCTTCCAGCCCATTAAAATGGAAAACTTTCCTTCACGTTTTTAAAGATATTAATCTGTAATGACTCCGGAGATCCGCTTGATAGCTCTTAGTCTCCTGAATGAATCGATAATCTATAATTGAACGAGCGTAGGGGAAGGGAATAAGTTTCGGTGTTCCTTTCCTCAAAAGACGGAAATACCGCATCGTAACTGTCATTAAAAGTTAAAATTTTATAATTATTGCAAGATTTAAAAAAAATTAGAAAATTTTAAATTAATAAGCAAAAAATTTGACTGAACTTGTTAGCTTGCTCTAGGCACGGTGAATGGCTAGTCCACACACCGCACGGGCGAAATCGCGGAGAGTGCAAGCACTCGACCGTAGCAGGCTGGGAGCGAGTGGGTGAAAATAAGAGATTTGTTGACGCAAAAGCCAAATTTGAGTATGCTGCACCAAACAATGCGTAAATGATTCTGACCAGTGGTTGTAAGACTTTAGTTATGCCCCCCACTCCCACGTTAAAAAGTTTCGATCAACCCCCTTCCCTCTAGGGAGGAAAACGAATGCACGAAAAAATTGTTTGATTTCCAATTTAATTTTTGATAAAAAGCTTTTGTTAAATGAAAATTAAGTACTCGTAATTTTTACTATCCATTGCGCAAAAAATAATTTTATCCCAAAATAAAAATAACTTCTCTTGCAATTGTTATTGCTACAATAGTTATCGATACAGACTTTAATAAAATAGTGAAATAGTGTACTGTTCTTGCAATGTAAATGTACACAAGTGCGACGAAACACACACACACACACAGAGAGAGAGAGAGAAAGCAAAGTTTATTGGCGCAAGAGTCAGATATGACTATATTGCGCCAAAAAAGATTTAACTGTGGTCTAGACGTGAAAAAAAATGGAAGGAAAGACGCAAATTGTTGACAAGGAGGGAGGGTCGAAAATAGAAAAGGATCGCTAGGATATCCCGGGGGCGCGTCACCCGACCCGTGTTTACAAAGGACAGTAAACTATAGGCGACGAAACAGTGAGTGAGTGAGTGAATGTAAAATTTATTGGCGCAAGAGCCAGATATGGCTATGCTGCGCCAAACAAGATTAAACTGTGGTCTAGACGTGAAGTTAAAAAAAAGGTAAAAATGGTTGACAAGAAGGAGGGTCGAAAATAGAGAAGGATCGCTAGGATAACCCTGTGCTGCGTCACCCGTGTTTACCAAAGACAGTAAACCCCACGGGAAAGAAAAAGATCACTAAGGTGCCTCGGGGTCATGATGCTCATACTTACCTGAAGAAGGCAAGTCCCTGAGGTCCCTTGATATAATCCCCAGGATCAGGGTACCCGGCTATACCCCCAGACGCTGGGTACCCATTTGAGTCGCCTCTTACGACATGCATGAGCTACAGTGGGACTATTCTGTCATTCCCAGTCACCACACGGGTCAGGCGACGAAACAGAAAAAAACATGCCATACTAGAAAAAAAATTTTATACTAGTCGCAGCGAGCCCGAGAGTATTCACCTGCGTGGAGCGGGACGTTAAGTATTATGTGTTTGCGGTCATATTTTGATCCGAAATATGCGGAAACAGCAATGTGACATCATTACAATAATTATACTTATTATCACTACATACTTATTTAATTAGGGTATTTTCAGCATGTAAATATATTATAATAAGGTGGCCAAATTTTACAATGAAAAGGAGGACGAAAAAATTTAAGAAAAAAGTATAACGTAAATAAATCAAACATTTTATTACTTCAAAAAAAATACACTAATTATGCTTACATCCCTTTTAATTAAAGGAGTATTTTTCCATTGAATGAATATTTTTTGTCAATATATTACTTCCTAACAATATATTAGAAATTTCGAAGCAAATATCCTTCATACTGAATTTTACGGTAAGTGCTGCAGCTAAAATATCAACATTCAATCTAGACTTCTCACTAGTCCAAAAATCATTACCAAAGGAGAAAAAAAAAAAAAATTTCAACCTGCTGCATTAGTTCCAGGGCGGGCTCAATGTAAATTCAACAAGAACAACTAAATTTGCATATGAAATGTGTTTTTTTAATGGTTGAATATCTCCACCCATCATTTATCAATTTCAACATGTTAATTTTCCCATTGTTCTAATTTTTCAGAATTTATAAATATATTGACAGTTTCTAATTTCTTCAAACTGACAATTGTCATCAATTTTAACATCAGGCATTTCTTTCGACAAAAATTCAATACTATTTTCAATATCTTCCCAATTTACTTGCGATGAAGTCAAAAAACATCATTGAAAATCTGGTATTTGTTTCAGACCATTCTTTGAAGTATTGGAAAGATGTTTGGTAAAAATTTTGCACTTCTTTGGTGCACTTTTCCGTTACACGCGGATTTGATTCCTTATGTTTGACAATTTCCTTTAATTATTAAAGGAATAAATTTTTCTTCAAATCGTGATTTATAAGGAAGGACAAAATCGCTCGAAATAAGACTAATTTCTGTAGTTGAAATATGTTCACCTTCAATCTTCAGAATAATTTTGCGGAAAATAGATGCTTCATTATGTACAAACTATATTAATATCTCCAATAATTCATAATTGAACAAAGATTCAAGATTTTTTGGACATTTGTCTAAATTTTAAAAAATGAACGGAGAGGCTCAAATAATTGTAAAATACGCTCTATAGCAGGTGTTAGAGCAGGCCATCTAACATGGGAATGTCCTGTATTCAACATTTACATAACAGTTTGGCGCGACATATCTGAAAACAGATATTAACAGATTAGTTTTAAAATATCGAAAAGGACAGGAAAGAGGACACTTTTCAAGGAAGGTCAGAACCTACAAAAGGAGGACGATTGGTCACCTTAGTTATTATCAACTTAGTTTTATGATTCCATAGTCGAACTGCACAGATAATGTAATGTATTAAAGATAATGTATTACGACTAATGTTTCTTTACATTCATGAATTTAAATTGAATTTTCACCACCCCATTTGGGGCGGCCACCCACAGTGAAAGAAGCGTTGATCAAGACATCAGAAAAAATGCGAAAAGGATAAAAACTGGTTGACAAAGAGTGAGCGACTGTAGGGTTTAATGGCGCAAGAGCCGAAGTAGGCTAGGTTGACAAAGAGGGTCTAAAGTAGAAGGATCACAAAGGTATCCCGAGGAAACGTCACCTGTGTTTAACAAATACAACAAACCCCATGGGAAAAGAAAAGATCACTAGGGTTTGGACCTCACCCAAATGGTTTGGAGCTACAAACCGGACCCCCAGGAAACAATCACCCCCGAACTCAGCCTTTATTGAGAAAATAACATAAGATTTTAATAATTTTGAAATAAAAATGTTCAAGGTATGGTAACGGCTATTGGCGACGGACCTCGTAATTTTGAACCTCGGTCAAGTGATGAGGACGACACCTGAGCTGGCACCCCCTCTCCTAACTTCCACACTACGCCAAGGGAGGACTTTGGGCCCCGGCAAATTTAACGTGCATCAGCCCCGGCTGAACGGCGGGTCTTAAGTGGCCAAGGATCGAACCCGCGACTGAAAGAAAACCGCCGGTCACGAATCCAAAATCATGACCGTTAGGCTACCGCGGCCATATGTCCAATTCGAAGGCGCATCAACTTGATATCCACTCTTCGAATTGGATATAAGGCCAAGTTCCAAATATGGGCCTCACCGAATATAACTTATGATCTGGAGATTCCACGTTTAATGGCTTTTTAAAAAGGCTTACACGTTTAATGGCTTACAGCCTCCACAGATTTAAAGTTCATCAGCCCCGGCTACACGACGGGTCTTAAGTGGCATCAAGGCTCGAACACACCTCGACGAAAACCGCCGGCTGCAAGCCCGCGACCATGACCAATAGGCTACCACGGCCACAACAAAATTTGTTTTTTACTACGGATGTACAGTTGACAAAGGATGCCACCATGGGATGACTTCGATCATTCAGATTTTCTTCTCTTTCCAAGACACTGATGATGTCAGAATTGATGCATAAATTAAGTGGATTGGAGTGATTTAAAGTTTAGGCTTCAAGCGCAAGAGCCGAATCTGGCAAAACAATGCTTTGTTACATCTTATTACTCGAAACCCTATAAAAACATCACTTGTCAAAAATCGGAAATCCTCGAAACAAATAAAAGTAAATCGTTTCTTATTTACATGATGACTTTGTTTTTATATATGCTGTAAAATTTAATAAAATGCAATCGATAATTGAAAAAAATGTTATATATTAGATTTCCAATTCTTCACATGAAACTGGGCACAACTGTTAAATAAAATTCCGCAAACATCTGTTTCGAATACAGATATCTTATATATAAAATAGGTTCTCAAATAGTTTTCTAAAAACAGATGAGAAATATAACAAGTAATTGAAGACAAACTTGAAATCTGAGCACTTCACTAAACTTACACACTAATGCGTGTGTTGGAGTTTAATGGCGCAAGAGCCAGATGTGGCCATGCTGCGCCAAACAAGGTGTGACCGTGATCTAGACGTTTGAATTTACGATAGCATTTTTAATGGCGCAAAAGCCAGACGTAGCTATGTGCCAAACTAGGTGTGTGAATGGAAAGCTAGTAAATTGTAAAAATGTGATCCAGACGTTTTGAAAAAAATAGAAAAAAAAAAAAGATAAAAAGTTTGACAAGGATTATTGAAAATA
The DNA here is from genome assembly GCA_019974015.1 of Nephila pilipes. Lineage (NCBI taxonomy): Eukaryota > Metazoa > Arthropoda > Arachnida > Araneae > Nephilidae > Nephila > Nephila pilipes. The sequence continues at coordinate 90,186 of BMAW01076116.1, forward strand.
GAGAATAATCGCTAGAGTATCCGGGGATGCCACCCCCGTATCTACCAAAGATCGTAAACCCCATGGGAAAGAAAAAGATCACTAAGGTGCCCCTGGGATCGATCCCCCGACCTGGAGGGCCAATCTCCTTATGTGATCCCCAGGAACAGCGTGCGCGGCTATAGCCCCAGACACCAGGTACCCCCTTTTTAGAATTTTACATTTAAATTTTCTAATACTTAAAAACTTATTTACTTTTTAGTCCTGCCTATCTCGAAAGTGTTACTTTGCAAGTGCAAATTATTTTACTAAATTCGAAAGATAGAAGTCGACGTGTATAAAATGTACAGATTATTTTGCATAACTAAAAATTCTGGAAAATGACACGTTTAGAAACAATAAAGTAATGGACATGAAAGTAACATGGTCAGTGCAGACAATGCAGCCACCACTCTTTGCGGTTTCAATGTTACTTGCAAAGTTCATCAACAGATGACCTTACTATTTTGAAAAAGCAGTTATAGCAATGCACAAAGCGGGATTTTTCGAATACTTTTTTTTCTGAGGACAAGGTTACTGTTGGTTATGGCTTCTCAAGACAGTTATTTTGGTCTGATAAGTTATCTTTTTAAGGATGGAAGAAATTTAATGTATTGTTGATCCTGTTAGGTTTTTAAACGTCCTTCGATAATATATCGTGAGGTGTTTTTTTTTTTTTTTTCAAATCGCTTAACGTTCATCAATAAATCGCAGTCTACGGAAACCCATAACAGCAGGCAATACGGCCATTAATAGGTGTATTACCTTAACTAGTGGTTGTAAAGCCTGCTTGGGCCCTTTTGTTCCATATATTTTTCATATTTAATACTAGCTGGCTTAACCCGTTCTTTACATGGGTGAATCAAAAAGTTTAACAATCCTGATGCAAGGACAAAAAAAATTATGAGAACTATTTTTTAATATTTTGAGTAAATTTAAGTGAGCAACAAATTAGCTTCCCAGAAAAGAACGATTTAGTAAATAAAATAGCGAAGTGAAAGACAAATTTAAAACCAATAGAGCGAAGCTTGCAATTCATTAAAAAAGTTTTTAAAGCTTTCACAATTTAAAAATCAATTTTTTTCCAAAAAAAAAAAAAAGTTTATAAGGTAACAATAGATTTTTTTAATGAAGCTGCAACTTTTGATAAAATGTTAGAAGTATTTTAGAATAATTTTTAAATCGGCAGCAAAAACAAATGAATAAATATAATGACCTCCAAAAGAATCTATGAAGAATAATAAATAATCACAAACACACACAGACCGTGACATAATATACACCAGAACTATGCTTAGTGGAGCGGTAAGCTTTAAGCAAGAGCCAAGGGTGAGAGTAAGCGGGAGCGAATAAAAATGACTTACCGGCTGAGCAGTTAAAAAATTTGTATAAAATCCAATAATTAACGTCTTTTTTTTTGAAAGGGGATCAAATGTTCACTTCATTTACCATATGAATACCAATTCATTTCGATCGATACATATCTGGATGAAATTATTTAAAAGCAACGCTTTTTGATGCAGTTTTCAAAGAATCGTTAAAAATAGGGCTAATTGATTTACGCAATTTCTCAACATTTCGTTCCAGGTTTAGACGTTAAGTACACAAAATATCACATCAACATTAAGAAAAATCTTTAAAGAACACATGAAAAAATAATAAAAATATTTGTAATAACAAGAAAATATAATAAGTTCGATAATCGATACTGCCTACCATCTGCTGATGTGAAAAAGGGAATTTCCGAAAAAAAATTTAGAAAACGTTCTTTTGGGGAGAATGTGCTGTAACGTCGTGACCTTAGAATGCGTGGAATGAAGCGGTAACGTGAAGGGATCACACAGCATAAGTAAAAATAATTCTTTATTTTACAAATCTATGGATTAGATTCAAGTTAAACGTTTCCGCCTGGTTTACAGCACAAAGTCCAAACACATATAGCTACACAGCACAAAGTCCAAA
>BMAW01076116.1:92175-130388 GCA_019974015.1 Nephila pilipes
TCCAAACACATATAGCTACACAGCACAAAGTCCAAACACATATAGCTTCACATCACAAGTCCAAACACATATAGCTACACATCACAAGTTAAAACACATATAGCTACACATCACAAGTCCAAACACATATAGCTACAACATATAGCTACACATCACAAGTCCAAACACATTTAGTTAAAATACCACCAATAGCTTAGTATTAAATGCAATTCAATTTTAGTTCTCAAATCGCAAGAGCAGGCAATAACCTCCAACTTCTATTCCAACTCCTGATCTGAGTAGCTGCTTCCTGATTAGACAAGAGCCATCACCCTGTTCTCCTCCACCCCCATAGTCATAGCTCGTTTATACTTCAAGATCTTAAAGCTAACCAACTTAAATTTTATACTTATGAAACTTTTATTTGTTTTTAACCAAGATTTATTCCTTATTTTATTTAACTTTAATTTTATTATAATTTTAATTCAACTTAATAAGCATCCACTTAAACATGGGCATTGATATAATCAGGTTTAACTCAGATATGAAGATAAGGGCCCAATTCGGGCTAGGTGCTCCAGCGAAGAAGTTTCACTACGAACCCTCTCTCGCTCCCCGGCAAGAATCCCCGCTCTTCCTTTTCTTCTTTTTTAAAACCTCAGGTAGGTCTGTCCCTCCTTCCCCTTTGATTTAGTTTCATTTTTGAATGAACTATCCAGAACAGGGAATGAAGACAAACTCCGTCTTTATTCCCCGCAACACCATTCACTCTTATCGGCCAATGTCAGTTTAACCCACGTGCAAGCAGATGTCGGCCGTCACACGGCCTAAATTCACATATATATCAATGTCATGGGTCACAATACCTCACAAAGAGGATTCAACTCGGCCGCACCTGTGTAACAGTCAAATGTTCATGAATGTAGCTGACCCAAGCCACCTGGTCTTGTTCATTTACTGCTTTTAAGCAATAAACTTTTCATTGTGACTTTGAAAGGGAAGTTGGGTACAAAAGCGGAAGTTCAATGCAAAAGTCTTTGACGGGGATTATCTATAACCTACGCTACAGCGCCAATGGCTCATTCCCCACTTCAGCAAAAATCCTTAAAAACATTTGGAGCAATATGGTTAACGGTGTGGATTTGTATAACAGGTCAAACATTCAAGAAAATTTTGGAGAGCCGGCGGCATTTCAAACCCTCCATTACTGGGTGCGAAGAAAAGTTGACCGGTCGCTTTGTGCTGCGCTCTTAACAACAAGGCTAAAAAAGAAGTCTCAGTCGGGCTGAGTATTAAAGCATTTTAACTTCTGTGTTTGAATTGAAGAGAGTCGCCATTTTCTCCCCCAACAGTATCATCGCGATGATACAAAGAGAAACATTCTGAATGATATTTTGTAGAGAAGATCGCTTTTCCAGCCATTAATGCAACTGATATACGTCCCCTTTATATTGTATTGAGCATCATTTCCGGACAGTTTCTATTTGGCATTAGTTGAGTGGAAAGTCTCGTCGACACGTGCGCCGTAGTTTACATATCAGTTGTGAGTGAGGTTGTCTTAGATATACAGAGGCAAATGCTTTTGCATCGAGAGTATATGCAACCAGTAGTGCTAGGATGTGCTCCCATCTAGTGTTCAAGTCCTAGGTCGTCACTTCGGCATTTAATAGTTTTCGACCCGCGGAAGGGAAGGAGAGTTGACCTTGGTTGCCTACGGCTGTTTCGAACCCTCCAACACAGGGGCCCGAAAACAAGTTGACAATCGCTTTTCATTTCCTTCTTTACCAACTAGACTAAAAGAAACGTTCCTCTTGAGCTAGTTATTAAAATGTTTTAACTTCTGTCGTTGCTGTTGAAGTCAGTCGCCGCAAAGAACTTGGCGGAAAACAGGAAAGTGGTCTCATTAACCTTCACTTACCATATTACCAGCAAAAAGACTTGCTTTGCGAAATACTAAATTTGAAAGAGAATCTAAAATTAAAATTTCATTAAAAACTTAAAGAGGAATGATTGTATTAATAGACATACTTTTTAATTTCATTGCATCCATCACAATTTCAGCCTGAAATAAGAGTGGAATACCCTAAGGTATTTCACTTAAATGAATTTGTTTTCACTGCAAAGGACAGTATTATTATAATTGAAATAAAATTTCGAATTTTTAAATTTACAACCGGATGAAGCAAAATTAAATCCTATTAAATGTTACTTCGGCAAATTGAATTGTAAGTGGTTTTGTAGTTCCTAAAAATATACTTAAAAAAAAAATCAAAATTTTAAATTAGTTATTTTTAACATTTTTAAAACAAAAATAATCGCAATACACATCTCATTAAACATAAAGATTCGTACTAAATTGTCTTTTTTTTTTTTTTTTTTTTTTTTATGAAAAAATACTCAACAATATTATCGCAATAGAAAATATACTCGTAACTCAATTCCAGGAATTTTCCCGCGTGAAAAGTAATCATTAAACTTATAAATATAAACAGAATTGTTTTAACATAAAAAATAGAAAAAGTCAGATGCTGTGCAGGATTACACAATCGAAATGAAAAAGCTGCTTTGTTAATACCCATTTATTTGTATTCCAGCTGCTACTTAGAAAACACAATTACGCGCGTTACATTTTCTTGTCATTGAAAATACCCTAATTTTTTGTTTTGCATTGCCTCAATTTTTTATTTGAGATAGATGTAAACTGACTTAGGCTCACATACATGAAAACAGAATTTACTTTTCATTTCCTCTATTTTTCCTTCTTTCTTCCTGAAAACATTTCGAAAACGACTTTTTTACATTTACTTATTAATGCTAATTTGACTATTTAACAATTCATTACAGGCTTAAATAAATACTTGGATATCAAAATTTATTCCACATTTATTCAATTCAAATATTTATCGACAAAATTGGAATAAATGTCTATTTGTGGATAAAAAGTAGCAAAACGCTTCTCAACACTAAATACATATTTAGCTGGAACAGACACATGTGAAAGGATGAGGGGCGGTTTAAAAAAATAAAACCTACCCTTGAGTAATTTATTTCCTTATCTTTCCCAATAAGGTTTGGTTTTATCAACGTCGCACGAAAAGCAACACGAGGGTTAGTGGCGATGGACCTCGTAATTTTGAACCTCGGTCAAGTGACGAGGACGACACCTGCGCTAACATCCCCTCTCTTAACTTCCACATAACGCCATGGGAGAAATTTGGGGCCCGGCAGAATTTTCGTGCATCAGCCCCGGCTACAAGGCGGATCTTTGGTGGCGTTAAGGTTCGAACCCCCGACTCAACGAAAACCATCGACCGCGAGTCCGATGCCTTAACCACTAGGCTACCACAGCCACTTTCCAATAAGAAAAGAGGGGAGGCGAAAGATAAGGGCAGGCGGGAGATTAGAGTTTGCTTTTTTGATAGTTTGTAAAGTTGCAATAAAAAATACTTATTCTTCATATTTATCTCAACTAACTAATACAAATAAAATAAATTGACTGTAAGTGAACGTTTCACTCAAAGACAACACGAGGACTATTGGTGATGGACCCAGTAGTTTTAAGTGAGTGAGAGTGAAGTGTAATGGCGCAAGAACCAGATGTGGCTATGCTGCACCAAACAAAATTTAACTGAGGTCTAGATTTTTGAAAGAAATAGAAAAGATCAAAAGTTTCAAAGGAAGGGTCGAAAATAGAGAAGGATCACTAGGGTACCCTGTAGTTTTGAAGCTTAGTCAAGTGACGAGGAAGACACCGAGCTGGAACTTCCTTCACCACTTCCACACCACGCCAATTAAATCGCTTGGAAACACAATGACCTCTGGAATTTAGTTAAGTTTGAAAAACTTTCAATATGCACAGTTCCGACTGTCGATTTTTTTCTATGAACCTTTAAACTCAACATATAGAGGTTTGACTATATACTTACTTCTAAAAACACTTGGCACATTACTAGAAAAACTTTCGGGGAAAATACTTAACAATAAGACACTCTAAAACAAACCATCAGAATTGCAGAAAAATAAGATTGGATGACGTCGCATAAAAAGTTGCAACAATCAGATACAAATCTACAAGTATTTACATTAGTATATGCATCAAAAAATTTAGCGAAGCGAAGACCAGGACATCCGGTTGTTAGTATTCAAACAGTGACATGTTATGATGAGTATTACACATGGCTTTCGATAAGTTCTTTAACATAAGTGACAACCTAGATAACATATGTTTATAACGCGGAACATTTTTTCATAACAATGGTGGAAAAACAGCAATTTTCGCTGAAATCGTGAATCGAGATAAAACTGTCACAAAACATCATTCAAATTACAATGCATTCTTATTTTCATCAGTTACTTCAAATTAAATCGCTTTTCTTATATAGATTTCTTTTATATTTCCTTCATTTTAAAAATGTATTCTAGTCATAAAAACTGGAGCATAGAAAAATTTTAGTCTTCTGAAAAAATAATGATTTGGTTATTGTATCATTTAATTAAAAGCATGTTCAACATTGTAAAGCAAATGAAAACCATAAGTTGTTTTTTTTTAAATAATTTAATCACAGAGTCACAAAAGTAAGTACGCAGAGTAATAACGTTGATGTTTTTCAAAGAATAAAAGGTATATAATCCTTTACATTCAAAATTTAAATGTACTTAAAAAACATCTCACTTAAATTTAATTTTAAAACGAAAAATATCCCAAAAATATAACCATGTAATTAACAAAAAATAATTTAACTTAAAATTAACATGCAATTCAAGTCACAAAAATAAGAATGCAGGCATAACAGGGGAAGAGCAAAAGAGATAATTTTTACGTTTCTTTTACAAAATCTAAAAATTAATAATTAGTAGGGTAGCCTTTGGCTTTTAACGCTGCTTTTAATCTTAATGACGTTTAAGTTCTCTAAATTTTGTGTCACAGAAGATGGTATTTTCTGCCACTCCACCAAAAGTACTCTTCCGGGATCCTTTTTTTTTTTATCTCTTGTTTCTTAATTTAACAATCAAGGTGATCCCACAAATATTCAATGGGGTTAATATCTTGCGGCTGGAGAGGGTTTTTGAACATTGTAGAGCAGCCATTCTTGTACAGTTCGAGCTGTATGTTTTGGATCATTATCTTGCTGAAAGATAAGATTTCTGAAGTCCTAATTTTGCAGCGATGACGATGTATCTTTCAAAATGTTTAGATAACTGCATTGATTCCTTATCCCATTAATTCTTGTCACCCAGCCACTGACATGCAAGCCCAAACCATAACTGAACTACCACCGTGTTTAACATTTCCTCTACAGTTCTTTGGTTCGTACTCTGAATTTGCTTTTCTCCAACTTTTTGGTGTCCATCTGATCCATTGGGTTGAATTTACTCTCGTATGAAAAAAATTACAGAACTCCTGAAAATCCGATCCTGTTTTACATTCTCTTTTGCTAAGATAAGTAGTTCTTTTGCGATTAACTTTACTTACTAACGGATTTCTTCGCATGTTCCGACCATGGTATCCTGCACACGGCGAATTGTCTCAGGATTACAAGATTTACTTAAATTATTTTCTACACCAGATTTTAATTTTAGAGCACTTATCATAGGAAATTTCTTAACTTTTCTAACATTGCACCGACTTTCTCTATCTGTGAATATGTATGGTCGACTAATTCTACCCTTGTTTCTAGTGAGTGATTGTAAAGTTTATTGGCGCAAGAGCCAGATATGGCTATGCTGCGCCAAACAAGATTAAACTGTGGTCTAGACGTGAAGTTGAAAAAAAAGGTAAAAATGGTTGACAAGAAGGAGGGTCGAAAATAGAGAAGGATCGCTAGGGTATCCCGGGAGTGCGTCACCCGCGTTTACCAAAGACAGTAAACCCCATGGGAAAGAAAAAGATCGCTAAGGTGCCTCGGGATCATGATGCCCGTACTTACCTGAAGAAGGCAAGTCCCTGAGGTCCCCTGATATAATCTCCAGGGGCAGGGTGCCCGGCTATACCCCCAGACGCTGGGTACACATTTTAGTCGCCTTTTACGACATGCATGAGATACAGTGAGACTATTCTGTCATCCCCGGTCACCACTCGGGTCGCGTGATAAGTGAGAGTGAGGTTTATTGGCGCAAGAGCCAGATGTGGCTATACTGCGCCAAACAAGATTTGGCTGTGGTGTAGACGGAAAAAAATTGAAAAATAAAAAAAAAAGACAAAAATTGGTTGACAAGGAGGAGGGTCGAAAGTAGAGAAGGATCGTTTGGGTAAACTGGGGAGAAATCATGGGATCTCAACCATTATTAACATGCATCATCCCCGCTACATGGCGGGTCTTTAATGACATCGGGGTTCGAACCCATAATTAAACACAACTTGCAGCGAGTCCGTGACCAAGACCACTACATTACCGCGGCTACAAATAAAATCGTTAAAAAAAAGAATTGGAATATTTTCAATAGGATGAAATGCATTCAAATAACGTACGATTTTTTTTAATAATTATTTAATCAAAAGAGTGGAATTTGAAAATGTTTTTCCACTGCGCTTAGACATTTTGTACAAAAATAAGATAACAATTAGGTGATCAAGTGTGTATCTGCGATAACAGGCGATTGTTTTAAGACATAGTGACAAACAGATCATGTATATGATTATACATTTCAAAATTGTTTTACTATTAAAAAATTAGTCTTGTATACGAATTACAATTTGTAATAAAACTGGTTAATTTTATTTATATCCCAGAATACAATTATTTTCATATATTTTGTCACAGTATACAAGTATAGAAAAAAAACTTTTTTTATTACGAATTTTTATTTTATATTCATGCTTTAAAGAGTTCCCAGTTATACAGTTTTTATGTGAAAATTTTACCGGCATGATCGATTATAGAAAACAGTCAGAAAATCATAATAAAGGCGGCAAAATATTACCAAGAATATATACATTTCACTTTTTTTATATTAAAAAGCCTTACAGCTTCACATCCAGTTAGTTTAAGTTACAATACAGGAACACATTAAGGTATTGGCCACAGATTTTAATTCAGAACTACAGCCAAATTGAGAGAATACCTGTCTTGAGTCTATTTTTCTCGAGTCACATTATCCACATTTTAATAAAATGAAAAGTATTTAATTCACGGGGGTTTTAGACTGTTTCGAGGTATTGACTTTCAAAATGAATTTTAAATATTTCCAGAGTTTAAAATTAATATTAGTATATAAGAACGAATGTTAAAGAAGCAAGCATAGGTAAATTACTAACTCATTAAAATAAGATTATTAATAACTATTATCCAATGACATTAAAATAGAATGAATAATACAAGAAAATAAATTTTCTAATTAAAATTTTAGAATTTTTTAACTTAGCTAGAAAAAATTTCGAAAGCGAGATGTAATCGCAATGAAAAGAACTTGGAATGGGCATGCTTTGATAATCACAAAATATGACAAATTGATTGTTTTTATTAACATCGCGCTGAGAAGCAACACGAGAGCTACTGGTAACGGACCTCGATTTTTTGAACCTCAGTCAAGTGGAGTGGATGAAATCTGAACTGCCATCTACCTCTCCTAGCTTCCATACCAAGCCAACGGAAGGAATTTAAGTCACGGATTTTTTAGATTGTTTATATTAACGTCGTACTAGAAGCAACACGAGGGCTATTGGAGACGGACCTCGTAATTTGGAACCACGGTCAAGTGACGAGGACGGCACCTGAGCAGGCACTCCCCCCCTCTCCACACCACGCCAACTTGAGGACTTTGGGCCCCGACAGATTTAACGAGCATCAGTCCCGGCTACACGGCGGGTCTTTGGCGGCCAATGATCGAACCCGCGACTGAACGAAAACCGCCGGCCACGAATCCGAAACCATGACCAGCTACTGCGGCCCCTTTAAGACACGGGTACACGGCGGGTTTTTAGAGGGATCAAGGCTTGAACCCACGACTCGACGAAAACCGCTAACTACGAGTCGGCAACCATGACCACTAAGCTACCGTGGCCAGACAAGGACTGGAAATAAGATGAAATCATTAGAGTACAATAATTTATTAAAGATAGGAAACCTCATGGGAGTTAGACTTGTTATTAACGTCACACTCAGAAGCATCACGAGGGTTATTGGCGATGGAGCAAATAATCCTAAATCTCAGTCAAGTAATGAGGACATCACCTGATGAATGAAGGGAATCAACATTCTCCAAACTTCTACACTATCAAAACGTGAAAATATTGAACTTCGCCAAATTTAATATGCATCAGCCCTGCTATACGATTGGTATTTAGTGGATAGTTGGTTTCATAAACGTCGCACTAGAAGCAACGGACCTCGTAATTTTGAGCCTCAGTCATGTGACGAGAATGACACTTGAGCTGGCACCCCCCTCCTAACTTCCACGCCACGCCTACAGGTCTTAAAGGAATCAAGAATCGAAAGACCATTATCAATCGGCTGCCATGGTCAACCCAATGGAAAAGAGGAAATATCACTCATGAATTTCGGAATCGTCGGATTCCACTTTACCTAAAGAAACTAAGCCCTTGAATAGAACGATGTTTGGAAGAATCAAGGCTAGTGCCCATGCTTCAATTTAAACATCGCCAATTTTATAAGAGAGAAAAATGTTTATTTTAGCTGAACAAAACCAAACGAACTACTATGTTCTGCCTTCTTTATCTAAAAATGAGTTTCAGTTAGTTAAATGGTCACCAAAGCTGCACTTGTTTTATTTATTTTTGATATACATTCAAACTGTTGAGACAGGCCTCATAATTTTATTTAAAAATGAGCCTTCGTCTGATTACTTGGAACAACACAATAGACTATCTGATTGTCTGAAGTGAAACAGAAGTCAATGACCCACTAAAAGAGAAGGGGTAAGAGAAAGTGATCTTTTGTCGGAGGACTTTGAAAGAAAAGTTCATAAACAAGACAATTTAGATTTCCTGAAATTAGTTTTGCTACTTTTTCAGATCACTTAAGAAATTGCGTTTTTTAAATAAGCAACAGCAATTTTGATTTAAAGAAACTTGCAGTATTAAAATATTCGACATTTAAAATATAGAAAGCTTGTAAAAGCAATCACATAAATTCTTAGGATATTCTTATATTTTATGTTCACAATCCAGCTTAAATAATACTGACGAAATTTGCAAAGTAATTTTAGATATACAGAAATGAACATAAATGTTAAAAATTGAAATAACCTAGAATAAACAGTAAATTAAAATTAATTTTACAAAATCGAAATATGTCAGACATTGACATATTTAAGCATTTTTTTAATAATTATGAAAAAAAAAATTCATTAAAACAATCTTTCAAAAGCATCTTTAGTTGTAAAATTATCATTATAAAAGTAATATTTTAAGATTTCGGGGGAAATTTTTTTTAATTTGAACGATATATCGGGTAATTTTATTAACATTTTTATAAAGTGTATATAAACACATATTTAACGAACAATAATATTCACAACAATGGGTGAAACTATGACTAAAAATGCGAAAATTCAAATAAATAATGATGTGCAAAACTGAATGGAGAAAAATCCATTTTAATTATCACTTAAATTTTGAAATAATCATAAATATAGTATTTTTTTTTTCTTTATACAAAATTTTATATTGAAAAATTACTCAAAATGCTTATGAATTGTTTAAATTCTAAGAACTCTCAGAACATAGTTGAAAAATAAAAACAACTCGCGATTACTGAACATTTTAGGTAACTTATTAGTTGTAAAACATCACTAAATTTAAACTCGTGAAAATTTTCGTCAAAGGAGTTTATTATACTTCATAAAATATCTTCCAAAAAATTTTGAAGTAGAGCTGTGTATGTTGAATGAATATTTAAAAAAAATATTTTTAGCATGGTAAAAAATTCAAGACTTTTATATACCTCAAATATGCAACAAACAACACAAAATGAATATTCCAATGCAGAGAAGAATAAATATAATTTTGAAGAAAAACACAGACAATAGTAAGAATTGTTTTAAGTAAACAATTATACAACTACTTTCCCTTGTCTTTGTTTATAAGTAAGGCTAGATACTTCTTAAATAATCTCCAATATTATGTTAATGAAGTTAATAAATATATCATAAAATAAAAATTAAATTATATTTTGCATTATTTTTTTGAAAACTGCAGCTCTTATTTTTAAAGATAAACTGTGTGTGCTTAGTCATTCATACATGCAAGAAATTGTGCAATGGATATTTCAAAAAAAGAACTCCCTATTCTAGATAGGAAAATTTAATGTATATCCATAGTTTCAATTTGTTTTTCTCGAAATCAATTACTGCATAGCACAATGCTGCAAAAAAAGACTTTCACAGAAATATAAATTAATATTATACTTTAAAAGATTAGATTTCAACAGTACCTAAAAGGCTTCTACTCCACTCGGGCAATCAAATAACATGCATATTTTACTATAAATTATTCACACACACAAACATTTTCAAAACAATTGAATCTCTTATTTTGAAATTATCTTTCCAAGAATTGCATAGGATGGAATATTTGGGATCATTGCGTATTCCACAGAAATCTGCCGGTTAAGCATACAACGCCATCTACCGTCATATTAAAATGTTTCTAAAAATTTTAAATATTTTTCATTTTACCTGTGATTTATCTTTCAACAAGACACTCGTAAAAATTATTTCAAAATAGTTTTTGTCGGCGCAATATTCATTGTATCGAAAGATATAGCACACTTCTTCCATGAAGCTAGTTTTTTTTAAGTAGTGGTAGTATCGATTTTCGATTTAAGCAGTTACCAGGAGATCTCCAAAATCGTCAGGTAGCGCCATCTATTGACAGTTCACTAAGCTATTTAAAATTAGTTTAATAAATGCACAACATTTTCCGACAAAACTTTTATAGCAAATAAACTGGAGGTTATTTTTCACTACACATACGATTTAAATGATTTTACAATCATATGAAATATAAACTAAAACTTAGTAGAGTTTTTTTTTTGGTTATTTACAATAATGATCAACGAATTAATAAAAAACCAGAAATATATTCCCATCCTTGACTGATCATAGATCAGAAGAATATCCAACACCAATGCAGTTTTCTTGAGAACTATTTCATTTCGAATTCCTATTTCAAATAAGCTATCATCTACAGCTTCTATTTTTGTAACTGCAACTAAACTCAGTAAAAGAACTCTGCAAAATTTAAATTTGTGTTCTTAAAACTCTTTATTTTAATAGAAAAATCTGGTCAAGCCAATCAACAGAATAACACAAACAGCCTGTCCACTTACGAATTTATAGTTAGCCTTTTCGGGTCTATGTACTCCAAGATTCAGAAACCGTAGCAAAATCGATTATGGGATAAGTAACTCATCTTTGAATTACGTAGAGTTACACACCACTATATTTATACTTCAAAACATTTCAATGACAAGGATTTTCGATTGAATATCAATGCCACTGTAAAGCTAGACAAATGATATTGGCGAGAGATCATAAGATTTTAGCAAAAATTAACTAATACACGAAATCCTACCAAACAATACGAACTTTCATTCGAGATTGTTAGTTCGTTGCTTTTTACTCAGTCAAGTCACATTACGTATAGTCAATTTGGGCCAAATATTCATTAATTTATCAAGAAACAAGCATCTGATCTAGACAAAACTCGTAAATGCAGAAAAAGAAAACGGGAAATTGAATGGCAATGATTAATTGCTTTAAAATGTCGCACTAAGAAGCAACACGAGGGCTATTGACGACGGATGATCTCGTAATTTTGAGCTCCCGTCAAATGAGGATGACACCTAAGAAAGTGAAATTAGAGGTTTATGACGCAAGAGCCAGATATGGCTATACTGCGCCAAACAATGTGTAACAAATAAGGTAAAGTAAAATAGAAAATTTTCGCTAGGGTATCACAGGGGAACATCACCTGTGTTTTCCAAAGACAGTAAACCCATAAGAAAGAAAATCATCACAAGGATGCCTCGGAGGACTATACCCGAGCTGGCACCCCACTTTCCAAACTTCCACACCATTCCAAAGCGAGAACAATTAACTCGACGGATATAAAGTATGTCAATTCCCCTACAAGTCTTTATAGCACGAGTCTTCAATGGTATAAAGAGTCGAACCCGTGACTCGACGGAAACTACGACGGCTGCAAACTCGCGACCATGACTATTTTGCTGTCGCGGACACTGTCATGGGTGAAAATTCAGTCAAGCATCTTACGGTTTTAAGCCCCGAGCTTGCATTACGAGTAGCGTCTTAAGTACTGGTTGATTTTAATTAAAGCATTAGTAGCGACAACTATTATTTCGGGGAACTTAACCCTCACGGGCTTCTATCCCCTGTGAAATGGCTTAAAAATGATTGGTGAACTGAACCTTGGTTTTTCACTTGCCCAGAAGTTAATGAATTATTATGGAAGTTATTTTTTAAAAATTGCAATAGTTTGATGAAAAAAGAGTATTATAGGGAATTTAAAAAGTTTAAAAAGTTATTGCAGAAAGTAAAGTTATCACAAAGTAAAAATATAATGGATGATCAAATTTAATTGCAGAATGGAGAATTAATTGTAATATTGCAGCAGAAGTCTATTGAATTCCTGCTTGCTTGCTCGGTCTGGTCGCAGTAAGAGCGTGGGTTGTGATTGGTCGGTGGCGCGGTGAGCTGTTTGAGTATATAAGTGTGTGTGGGTAGGGGTGGATGGCGGATGCTAATGATGCTAGTTTTGGTTTTTAAGATCGCGGGAGTTGGGTGATTTAGTATTGGATTTTAGAAAGTTTAAATTATTGTATAATTTTAAATTATAGGATTAAGATTTCTCTGGGTCTATGAAGTTGAGGGTTATTTCTTATTGGGGTGTATTTTTCTATTTCTTGTATGGTTTTATTATTTGAAGTATCGATTTTTTGGAAGAAGTTTGCAGAAAGTTTTTTGATAAAATTTTTTAGTGTGGGGAGTTTAAGTGAAAATCTAATATCTGTATTTCTCATGTACCATTGGGCTTTAGCTATTGTTCTAATTGTGGAGTTTTGCGATTTTTCTAATAAGTCAAAAGTAGTGTTAGCACAGTGTGACCAGACCGGGCTAGCATAGGTCAGAATAGGTCTTAGAATCAGGGTGTAGATAAGCATTTTATTACGTCTGCTTAAAGCAGATTTTCGCGAGATAAGGGGAAAAATTTTATTAACTGCAGATCTGTACTGCTTTTTAATTCGTATTACATGTTGTTTGAAAGTGAGTTTTTTATCCAACGTTACACCAAGATATTTGGTGTCTAGAGACCAGGGTATATTTTTGTTTTCCAGAAAGATGTCTGGTTCATTTTTTCTGTATCCTCGTGAAAAGAAGACGGCCTCTGTTTTGGAAACATTCAGGGCAATTTTCCAAGTAGAGTAATTAAAGCATTAGAAGCTACACGATGTCAGAAACATTTAATTTTGAGCAACGGCCAAATGAAAAGACGCCTCATTCTCCTAATTTCATCACCACTCCAACATATCCCCCCCATAAACAGTACGTTATTTCGTGAAATCAAAATTCGAATGTAAAACTTCAAGACTTCAATTTTAACCACTGGGTACATGGATCTGTTTTAGTTTAATATTACAGTCGAGCAATTCTTAAATTGATAAAGAGATTCGTACCTTCGCCACAAAAGTCAAGTGACGAGGACGACATCTGAACTGCCTCCTTGAGCTCTTTCCATATCATGCCACAAGAAAACTTTGCGACGAAGCTTCATCAAACTAGCAACAGCTCATATTCTGGACAACGGCTCTAGAATAGAATCAGGGCTTGAACCCAGAAATCGATTCAAATATTGTTTACGGAGTTCGCGATGACAGGACTACCGTTGCCTTCACTGCTTATGTGGAACTTCTATGTGTGTAAAGTAGAAACTCATGGCATCACCCATGACACTGAAGTGAAACCTAAAATTACGAAACTTAATCATTAATAAATTATATCACTACGTTAACAAAACGAAATAAAATTCCTGTAAAAAAAAACACCAAAGGTTGATGAATTCTGATTTGTAATGAACTTTTTCTTGCGTCAATTAAGACTTCCCATTCGAGAGAATTTGGCATGTTCTTGGGGTTTTTTTTTACTCGATCTTTTTTTTATATATATATTAAAGATAAAATCTAAACTGTAAACACATCCTTTTTAAATGTTTCTTCCATAGATGAAAATTTTGATGCAACATTTTCATTGCACTTGGAAAAAAAAAATAGTCAAAGATTTAATGATCAAAGAGAACAAGAATAGATTTTATGACCCCAAATGATTCTGAGATATATTCATGTCAGGTTGAGTCAATTCAGAAACCTTCTATTCGGAAATTTTGATAAGAAATCGGAAATAAAGTAATACTTCCATATCAACAGTGTGCATCCTGTTTTAATGGACAGAAAGTAAAAACTATTACCGCTGTTTTCTAGATGTTTCAATTTGCCTCAAAAAACTGAATACAACAATGAAATAAATTTTTTTAAAAAAAAATTTGCAGACCGTCAAACAAGCTAGACATTTCAAATGAAAAAAGCTCCGGGTTTGTAAGAATACTAAGAAATATAAAAAGGATTTTTACTTGTTATTTAAATGCACATTTGAGTAGTTTCAATCCGTTATTTAACATTGGTAATTCGATTATTATATTGTTTGCCCTATTTTACTACTGAAGACGACAATAACCTTTAATATACTATTTTATTTCCATTATTAAGTTATATTATATATCAACTGTTCATTAACGCAGCAAAATATCCAACACACTCCAAGCCCGCAAAAAATCGATTGATACAGCCCTGATTAATACAATTATGGATTTATTTATTTCAGAAGAAACCATTACCGATTTCGCACATAGTACTTCACTCGCCAAACATATATTCCACACCATTGAAAGACATCCAACTGAGAATGAATGCGCAGCAACTCCAATCACTTCAAAACGCAGGATTATTGATATTATTTAGCTTTTGTATAAATTGATGTCGTTCTGGGGAAGGCATTGGCAAGGAACCTCGCAATTTTGAGCCATATCGAGGAAGACACCCGAGCTGTGATATAAACACTTCTTTTTTTTTTTAACTTCACACCACAGGAAGCCTTCCATGCCGAATCCCATTTAACATAAGAATCATACTAGCAAATCATATTCTTGAAGGTTCTACGAAATTAAGAATGTTTTATTTTCAGGATTTTAAAGTATTTTAAAAATGAGTCTCAATATTTTCACATTTTAATCAGACAGCCAATTGCATATCGGTAAACCTGAAAGCATATACTCGTATATTCCCTAAATAAAAAAAATTTGAAAAAAAAAAGATGTTTCCTGCGTATGATATGAACCTTAATTCCAATTCCTTGCTTTTCCATTTCAAATTAGTTGCTCAAGATCAGTTTTAAATAATAAATTAAATGTTAAAGTAGAAAACAATTAATGAAACAAAAAGAAAGAGGAAATGTCGGTTCATATTACTTACTGAATCACCATTCTTAAAACTAGTCCTCTTTTTCAATGTTCACAACTTAAGGAAAAAAAAGTCGAGTCTCTCGGTTCTTTCCAAACTCAATCCGTAGTGAAGATCTAATTATTCAAAAAATTAAAAAAAAAAAAAAAAAAAAAGCTACAATATTTATTATTGCTAAATTCATCTCAACAGTGGTCTCCCTCGATGAGAAAATTTTAAAACTTACCGCTCCTCGTAAAAAAGGCGCAACTTGTAATTTTGAAAAATCCAGTGTTCTGGCACACTGAGTTTGATTTTACAGTGCTCCTTTAGTTGTTTGTTTGTTTGATTTATTGATTGATTAGTTGAATGATTGAATTAATATTGAACAGTTCCAAGATTGGTCTGAAAGAAAAGATGTGAGGATGTACTCGTATTATCTATCATTTAGCTTGATTGATTTTTTATTAATGTCACATCTAGAAGCAACACGAGATATTGGTGAGGACCTCGTAATTTTGAGCCACGGTTAAGTGACGAGGACAACACATAAGTTGGCACCTCACTTGCTTAAGTTCCGCTCAACCCCAAAGTCATAATTTGCGACTGACAGGTTTAGTGGTCACAGTAGCCCATTGGACATGGTCGAGGGTTCGAGCCTTGATGCCACTAAAGATCAGCAGCGTAGCCAGGTCATGTCAAATCTGTCGATGCTCAAAGCCCTCCCATAGTGTGGTGTGGAAGTTAGAAGAATGAGGTACAGTTCAGATATCGTTCTCGCCACTTGATTAAGGTTCAAAATTACGAGGTCCGTCACCATATCCCCTATGTTGCTGCTATAGAAAGACGTTAATAAAACCAATCAATCAGCTAACTTGACAGATTTCAGTTTAACAGCCTTCCACTCAACAGGTAGAAATCACAACTCTCAACCATGACAACTCGGCTACCGCGGTCATCTATATGTAAGATATTCTTGGTTTGGTTTTCAATGAACGTTGCTCGCGAATAAATGTTAAGAAATTATTTAAGAACTAAATTTAAGGATTTTCCACCTAAAATACATTTTAAATGAAGTATGGGTAGATTTTACGAAGTAGTGGCAGTAGTTAAGTAGGATGGTAAGATATTATAGGTAATACATTTAAAACTTCAAATGAAATTTTAAATAGAGCTCCCTATAACGAGGAAATGAAACTAAATTGAACAATTAGAAGCTTACAGTGCCCGTTCGAACGGACAGGGATATTGATTGTTCGCTTTACTTGGAAGCAATATGAGGCCGTTAGCTCGTAATTTTGAGCTTTGGTCAAGTTACGAGGACGACACTTGAACAGCCTCATATCTCCAAACTTCCACATTACACCAACGGAAGGACATGGTATCTCGACAGTTTAACGCGCATCATTTCGGATGAACAGAGACAGTATGCTTAATATTGTAGTGTCCTCGTCACCTGATGGGAAGAAAAAGCGTGAACGTCCCCTGACGACTAGTAATGCAGAAAGAGAATAATAGGGCTGAAAGAAAAAGATGGAATGAAACTAGAATTGCTGCCTCGGATCGGAATTTGGTGACGTAGAGTGAAAGTCTAATATGATCTTAAGCATTAAAAGAATTTATGGTGAGTTAGTGAGTGATAGTAGAGTTGGATGGCACAAGAGCCAGATGTGACTATGCTGCACCAAACAAGTTATAAGTGAGATCCAGAAATTAAGAAAAATGGGGGGAAAGTAAAATTTGAAGGACAAGAAGGGTTGAAAATGGAGAACGATTGCCAGTGTATCCCGAGGGTGCATCACTCGTGTTTACCAGACACAGTATATCCCATGGGGGAGGGGGGAGATCACTAGGGCGTCTTGTGTAAGTGATGCGCGTCCCACCTAAAGAAGGTAAGAATTTATAAAGATGATGACAGACTACATAAGAGGGTATTGGTGACAAACCTCGTAACTTATAACCATGCTCAAAAGTCACAAGGAGAAAATCTGAAGGGGGAAAAAATCATACCTTATTTTCCTAACTTTCGTAACTTGAAATATGAGGACTTTCGTGTTTCTTCACTGATTTATTTTTTTATTATTATTAACGTCGAACTTAGAAACAACACGAGGGCTATTGGCGACGGACCTCGTAATTTTGAGTCTCAGTTAAGTGACGAGGATGACACCTGAACTGACACATCCCTCTCCAAACTTCTACACTATACCGACAAGATGAAACCTGTTTTGGTTTGATACCCTTAGCCCTTCAATTTAAATAGAATATCACTAAAATATTCCAGGAGCATTCATTTTCCCACCTATATTTCATTTCAATCAATTTTTCCTTTCCTACATTTTTACAATTCATTTGCCAAATTGAAGAAATTCCGAAAGAATTTCTCAACAAAGCATTTACAAAACAAATAATTTCGCATGACTTTGATTTTTGATTGATTGAACTTGTGTTCTCCATATATTTTCGGTCTTAAATAATGGTGATGTGATTGTTTATTCATGTCGCACTGAGAAGCAAGACGAGGGCTGTTGGCAGAATGTCCAAGGGAGCCGAGGTTATCAAAGAGCTACAAACCGGCATCCCGGAAGAAAATCATCCCCGCACTCAGCATTTATTGGCAAAAAGATTTTATTTTACAACAATAAAAGGTAAGATGTAACAGTACATATACAGAAACAAAAAATATTACATAATTTCAAAAATCAAGAATAAATAAAAACTAACAATGGGCTGTAGGCGACGAATCTCGTTTTTCTGAGCCTCCATCGAGTGCCGAAAACGACATTTGAGCTCACACCTCCATTTTCAAACTTTCACACCACGCCAACGGGAGAACTTGAGAGCAGAACAAATTTAACGTGTATCGACCCCGCAACTCGACCGATCTTCAGAGGCTGATTTCAGGACCCATAACTGAAAACCATGACTCGATTCGTATCTTACCGGCCTCTTCAGCTAACGACCTTAAACACTGAACTACCGCAACGTAATTAAGACAGTATTTAACTAACCAAAATGCTACCGCCCTAATTAAAGCATGGATTATTTTATTTAAGCTGTAAATATAGATTTCATGTTACGTAATTTGAAAATGAAGAGATATAATTCATGTATGTAAATTAAATATTTGATTAAATACAAACAAACATTAAATATGTCGGAGCTAAAAGCCTCATATGACGTGGTGCGGTGTGGATGTGGAGAGTGGGGAGACATCTCAGGTGTCTATCAAGTCAACCGATCACAATTAAAATTTTAAGAGCCGTATTGGCTGTAGTTACAGGAAGTTGTGTCTGGGAGGGCCTGTGATTTTTTATTTACTTCGCATTAAGATGCAAAGCAAAGGATAATGGTGACGGACCTCGTGATTTGGAATCTCGGTCAAGTGACGAGAACGACACCTGAGCTTGTACCTTTTTCTCCAAACTTTCACGCCATGCCAACGGGAGGGCAGAGACCTCGGTCAGATTGAATGTGCATTAGCCCCGCTATACAGCGGATCTTCAGTGACATCAGAGCTCGAACCCAAGACCCAACGAAAAGAACGCCGGTCATGAGTCCGCAACCATGACTACTAGGCTACCATGGTCACTCTTGTGCCTGGGACAGAAATGATAAACTGAAAAACGTTCAATGAACAACCAAATATGTATACATAAAATGATAAACTATGAGTAAAACAATCTTAATAATTCAAACAAGCGTAATTTAAATTTTTAAAAAGCAAGGCTTCTAAAGAAATATTTATTGGTTTGGATTCTTTATTTTATCGTTCGCACTCAGAAACAGTACGAGGGATATTGGAGATTGACCTCATAGTTTTGGACCACGGCCAAGTGACAAGGAAGACATCTGAGCTGCCACCACCTTATCCAAGCCTTCCTTACGTGAACGTGAGAACTTTGAGCCCCAGTGGGGAGAAATAATTTGGGGAGAGAAGGATGCAAATCGTCATCAACATGGAAGAAGCAATTTCATGGTTCAGAATTTGGTAAAAAAAGGAAATAATACGCTATATCAATCTTGTTTCTTCTATTTAAAACTGTACAAATATTGAAACTTTATCAAGTAATAAAAATTATTCAAATGAAGATTATTTAAGAAAAATTATTAAGATACCAGATTATATTAAGATACCAGAAAAATAAAATTTGCAATTGGGGGAGGGGTGCATTTTCTATAGAGATGCATCGCCTCCTCTTCTCTTTGTCTACAAAGTCTGACGACCCAGAGGCACCCGTTTAGAAACAGCATAGAGGAATCGGCTTCATTGAAATCCTTCTTTCTTTTCGTTATGAAAAAAATTCAAGCATGAGGAGAAAAAAAAATCTTATTTTAAAATTTCAAAAATCTATAAAAAAAAAAATATAATAAAAGAATTATCCTGAAATATTTCAATTTCGAGAACAAATTTGGGGAATGCATATGTCCCGGACCCCCCCCCCCCAGTGCGTGCGCGAATTCCCCCATTCCGGGACATATGAACGCCACTATTGAGGCGGTTTATAAGTATCTGCCCCTCTACATAACAGGCCTTTTAAGAGACATCAGGATTCAAACCCGCGACTCGATGAAAACCCGCCGTCCACGAACTCGCTACAAGGGTTAGCTGGAATAGTTCGCCAGAAAATATTTTTATTTTCTAAGGAAACATAAATGATAAAGACAAATAAAAAAAATCATTTCCATTGCATACATTCAAAAAGGATTTCCCCCCCCCCCCCCTTCCACACATGCCATTGAAAAAGTAAAAATTTTAGCAGTGATCTTTATTAATAGATTAATATATACCATACTCTCTCCTTCCACCTCCAAACACATGAGAAATTAGTGCTTTTTACACGAAACATTTTTCATATATTTTTTAACGTGTTGAAAAATTAATAAAAATTTGTATTATTTCGAATATTTCGCATCGTTAAAATTTGAAAATTACATTATGATACAATTCTGATTTTAACAAAACAAAATGAATTTGTTCCAGACTTTATAGAGATACAAAAATCTCTTTTCAAATTACTGATAAATAAGACAAAATTAGAAAATATTTTTTTTATTTACTCTACCACATGATACATCTAATCGTACCATTACGATAATCCGATTAAAACATGTGGAGTTGTAGCTTCACCTCAGCTTATCTTTTAATAAATTATCATTATCACCCACCAAGTTCAACAGCTGCTTCTGCGATTTCAAATGTCAAGGATGCAACAGACACGTGTAGGAGATTCACCCTTTGGAATGACGCATCTATGTAGGTCAAGTTCGCGACACGGCTCTAGACAATGGCATGTTTTGCAGAAAAAAACGATTCGAAGACTTATTTTATTTTAAGATGCCTACTTCAAGAACATAAATAAATGAGGTATCACAAGGTAAAAATACACGAACAGCGTCTAGCATGGATTTACCAGACTAAGCATTTCAGCAGTAAGAGATAGTCGCTCAGTTTTAAAAAAATGTCTCATAATATGAAACATGCTGATTTTAAAAAGAAATTATTTTTTGCACAAGAGTTGTTTTTCTCTTCCTTACTTTTGAATGATTACATTTCCCTCATTTTATTAAGGTCGCTCTAGTTCTAAACAATATACTATTGTGATGTATCTAGCAATTCCGAACATGGTGACAGGTCAATACCAAGTTGACAGAACCAGGCCCCTAAGTTTATCTAAGAAAAAAAAATGTTTGTTGAAATCCAATTCCATATAAGGAGAAGAGGACAGAAGAAAATATCTTGATACTCACTCCCCCTCCAAAAGTAAGTTGTCTAACGATGAACCCGAATAAAGAACACAGCAGCAGTTAGCGCTCGGGAGAGCTTGTACCCGACCAAGCTGTCGTTCGTCAAAAGCCATGTTGTATTAACTCGTTTTTCTTAATATTTAAATTCATTATCTATTAACTTAAAAATTATTTTTTATACTAGCAAGCATTTTCAATTTTAGTATTAAATTCTGAGAAGAAAAAAGTCGCCATCATACAGAGGCGAGCTTAGGAGAGGCGGTGGGGCTTCTGTTCAGAGGAAGTCCCCAAAAAATCTTAATAATTTTTAATATATGCACCTATACATAGAAATACAAAACAGGGACTATATTCTGGGAGGATGAATATGTATAAAGGAGCCGTGTTTACGTTTAAAATTTTGGCACAAAAAATATTTTGACACTGTGTGCTTCAGTTGTTTCTTGCTAGAGAGACATTCTTCTAAGTCAAAGTTGATTAAAAGCTATCTTCGATCAAAAATGAGTCAAATAAGACTAAAAGGTTAGGCAATCGTTTTGACTGAAAATGTAGTAGCAGAAAACGTTAATTTTGATGGAGCTATAACAAATTTTTAGAAGATCATAAAAAAGTTTCAACTTTTTTTACAGAAGAAAAGTTAAAAATATTTTTTAAAACAGATAATTAACTTTTTTTAAAACACATACTTGTCTACTAGATGTAAGTTGTTTTTTCTTTATAGTCTTTAAGACTTTTTGCTTCCCAAATAATTTTAACTCTAGTTTTAATTAAATACATGATACATACATACATACATATTTGTGTTGATATTTTCATAGCAATCATTCCAATAAGGGGGGGGGGAAGGGATTTCCTTCTCGGGGTTTCATAGCAAAAGTCTCCAACTACTGTCATGCTACACAGCTTTCAAAAAGGGGAGATTAAAAGCCGTGAGGGCTTATGTGCCCTAGAAAGTCATCAACAGGACAGAAAAGAAAAAAATAGGTTTGGAAGATGCCCATATAAGGTTTTGGAAGAGGGTGCTTCGATTAAGGTCGAAAAAATGCGTTTGTGTATATCTACATTTTCATCTATCCCACTGAATGTGTTTCTTGTGTGGTTTAAATAAACAAGTTTATAATTAG
The DNA here is from genome assembly GCA_019974015.1 of Nephila pilipes. Taxonomy (NCBI): domain Eukaryota; kingdom Metazoa; phylum Arthropoda; class Arachnida; order Araneae; family Nephilidae; genus Nephila; species Nephila pilipes. The sequence goes on from BMAW01076116.1 coordinate 114,497, forward strand.
AACTGAGTTTCGAAACACAGGGATTTAAGATAATAAACCTAAATTTGTTTCCAGTTTCAAAAAAAATTAGTTCTGTGTTGTATCCTTAAAATTATGATTTTTTTTTTTTTTTAAATTATAACAAACTGATTTTACCTCATGTTCGCACATATTAAAAGAAATTGAAAATATTTAATTGTAAAAGTAGCAAAAACAAACACTACACTTTAATTGAATACTCTATACTAACTTTTCTATGAGTATTTTTACTATTCAAGAAACTGTTATACAATTCAATTCGTGTGAACCTGAATATTTGAATGAAGAAACTGTTTTATGATTTTTTTTTTAAAAAAAACTTTGTTTTTAATTACTACTGAAACCAATACAAATTCATATCAACCAACTTTCAAGCGTGTATATTTTACTACAACTTAAACTTATAAAAATTGCGACAAGTTTCGATATGAGTCCAAAGGCTGGTTTATATAAATTATTGTGTTTTGTTCACCAATAGGTTTTACACGACTTTAAACACTTATATCAACACCAAACAGTGTTCAAAATCTATTTCACAACCCAAGTTTTATCAATTACAACTCTGCTAGGAACTTGAAGGGCGCTTAAAGAAAGCGCAATTGCGTGTGTGCCAATATTTTTTTTTTTTTTTTTTTTCTACTTCCTTTCACTAGCGAGCGCCACGTCCATTGTGGTATAAAATGCTTCCATGTTCAATTGTGAAGAATATAAAACTAAGTATATGTATTAAATACTCCATCCATACATATTTCGTCAACTAAATAAAAGTCTTTGACAAAAAAGATTGACTGTTTCTCTTTCCATACATTTTGTCAAAAATCTCTCCAATATATATATGGAGAGATTATTTCATACATATATATGAAATAGAACCAATATCAACGTCCCTTTTTTTAAGAATCTAATACAGTAATTTAGTTCTTACTTTCACTTTATGTAACAACGAATGATTTTAGCTCTCTATACAGCACATTTTCCACCTCCACCTCATTTATTGAATGAGCTTTATTTTTCAAATTCCTTTTTACATAAGGAAGCATGTTTTTTTTTAAAAAAAATACATTCCTTTAGATAAAATGATTATATAAACAGTCCTAGACACCAGAACCAATTTCTAAAAAAAAACAATTGCAACTTTTTTTTGTAATTAATTTAGGTAATAAAATTAATGTCCACTAAAAGATCTATTATCTACCTATAAAACATGAACATTTTGAGCATCTCAATGTTCTAAAAAAAGTGTTGCTTTAGAAAAACTGTAAAGCGGATAAGGTCAACTTACATGGGACACTTGAACATACACTCAAAATGATTTTAAAATTTTTCAAAAACGTGATGCCGAAAAACAGTGCTTGATACTAATTCTGAAATCAACTGTGATAATTTTTTCACCAGAATTGAATATTTCAATATTCAATTCTGGTGATATTTTTGAAATTAATTCAATGCACATAAATTTTACTCACTTTTCTTTTGCATTGTTGAAACATAAACAACACTAAATTAAATTTTTCTCTTTTATAAATGCAAGTAGAATTATTTTTATTACCTCAGACAACTAAGCAAACAAAAAAAAAAGCCAGAGAAAATGTACGTCAAAACCTTATTAACAGAGAACGAAAACCAAAAACAAATATAAGATTTTCACTTAAACTTACTCAAAATATCACGTTTTAATTTCTTACCACATTTAACAATATGCTTTTAGAAGCATTTAATAATTAAAATATGGAAAGAATAATGACATAACACATATTTGAAATTATGAAAAAAAAAAAAATAACATTCCTTCATTAGAAATTATTTAAGCACTTCTACGATTAATAGGTCATGGTCGCGGACTTGCAGCTGGCGGTTTTCGTTGAGTTGAGAGTTCGAGCCTTGATGCCACAAAAAACCCGCCGTGTAGCTGAGGCTGATGCTCGTCAAATCAGTAGAGTCAAAATCCCGTCCGTTTGCGTAGTGTGGAAATTAGGAGAGGGAGAAGCCAATTAAGATGTCGTCCTCGTCACTTGATGGGGGTTCAAAATAACAAGTTCCGTCACCAATAACCAACGTCTTGCTTCTAGTGCGACGTTAATAAACACCAGTCTATTAAGATACAATAATGAGCCTCAAATTTTCTTTTTTGATTTTAAAAGATCGAATTCCTTATCGAATTAACTCATCATGTTTCCATGAGGCGTTTCAAATCTCCAGTCCTAATTATTTGGAACTTTACAAAATGATTTTGTCGAGAAATAGAAAAGGAAGTTAAGTAAACAAAATAACCTCAAAAACTAAGAGCATGAAAAATAGATATAAATCCTATATATACCTCAAAATCTGCATAAGGTAGATTAAAGTTTTTCACTTTTTGTGCTTCTAAACATATTTTTTTCAACAGCATATAAAACTACCTCCAAATGCAATGTCATCCGTGTGGTGACCGGGTGTGAAAGAATAGTCGCATTGCAGTTCCTGCATGCCGTAAGAGGCGATTAAAATGGGTACCCAGTGTTTGGTAGTTTTCCCCGGCACCCTTCCCTGAGATTATATTAGGGGACTTAAGAGCTTTACCTTCTTCAGGCAGATACGAGCATCATGAGCCCAAGGCTCTCTAATGATCTTTTTCTTTCCCTTGGAGTTCCGCCTTTGGAAAACACGGATGACGCGCCCGCAGGATACTCTAGCGATCCTTCTCTATTTTCGATCCTCCTTGTCAAATTTTCTATCTTTTCTTCATTTTGTTTTCCAAATATCTAGACCTTAGTTACATCTTGTTTGGTGCAGCATAGCCACATCTGGTTCTAGCGCCATTAAACTTCACTTCATTCACTCACTCCAAATGCAATATTATTTTGTACCCGTATAGAAAACGTAAATACAGTAGTAAAAAGGCCGTTATCCAGGGCGCAATTTTCGATAAATATAATGATTTTAATCGATTACTTTGCGTCATAATACAAAACCTGCGTCATTACATAACTCGTCGCTAACCAAGGGGTCACCGTTGCAAATTTAAACAAGACAACCACTAAACTTTGAAAAACATTGTTATTGATCCCCCTTTCTTCAACACAAACAAATACAATTTAGTTGTTGAATGATATATTTAAAAAGGAGGAAAGTTATGGGTTTTCATTCTAATTTAATCCAGTCTCAAGAATTTTTATTTTACTTTTATGTGAGAATATTATTCAAGTGGCAAAAATAATTCTTCTCGCATCCTTTAAAACATACTATGCTCGTAAAGTTGCATAATTATTTTTCATGGTTTTATAATTATCTGATATACTTTGATTTTTCAACATTACAATTTCATTTATTCGCCGATAAATTCCATCATTGTATGCGCATTTTTCATTGTATGCGCGCATGTTTTATTTTTTTTAAAACTAAATTTTGATATTTTAAAAAATGGGATTTATGAATTTAAAAATTTTTAGAAAAAAAAATCATAAGTTTAAAAAAAGGGAAAGAATAACTGATAAACATATGGCTTTTTTTTTTCGCACGATATTTCCTTTTCGAAAAAGAAAACTTTTTTACTGTAGCTAAATAACTGTAAATAACAAATGTCTGTATTATTTTTAGGTATATAGCTTTTTAGGGCTTTTTATAATGACAACAGAAATATATCTATTTTTTTTATCGTTATGTATCATCTCATTTGCTTATTTCAAATCTTAATATATTACTGGAAATTAAGAAGACACTCGTAAATGCGTGGAAATGTTGACTAACATATTACAAAACTCAAGGAGAAAACTGACTTAATATTTCACCCAATTCTAAATGAAATTACGAACCTAAGAATTGAATTGTTTTATTTAATTTATCGCTTTTTTTTTTCAAAGAAAAAGTACATTGTTCAATGCACTAACAACCACATTAATTATTGGATTGAAATAATTATTATTTTTTTAATTCTCAAAATTTAAATTTCAAAAAAAAAAAAAAAAAAGGAATTCATTTGCAAAGATTTCAGTCCCCCACTCATTTCAAAAGAACTATATAACCCAAATAAATTATTATAAAAAAAATAATAAAATCTGTGATTGCATAAAAACCAAGATACAATAAATATTAATATTTTACCTACCGAAACTATCCTTCCAATAAACGCATTTTGAGTAAACTAATATTCTAAAGATACGGACAGAATCGGATTCACAAGACTCTAATTATGAATTTAAATTAAATGAAAATATCATAATTACGTATTGAAGGAAGAAAAAGAACTTAAAAACTTTTTCAAATTTATCGATTCGCTTTTTGTCGAAATATAAATTTTCAACAAACGATTTTTGATTTAATTTCCAAGCAATAATTTTGTAATTATTGCATAGAAATTATTAGTATGCTTTAAAATAGAATTGCATTCGAATCGGTTATCTTGAAATTAACTTTTTAACAATTTTTTATATGAAACACAATAAATATTTTGAAAGAATATATTAAAGACAATTTTTAAATATTGTAATTGAACATTTGAAGAACTAAATTCATAATTAATATTTTTAATTCAACATATATACGGAATTAAATTCATAATAATTTTTTAATTAACTTCTAAAAGATTTTTTTGCAATTTTTTTTTAAGATTTACATTTAATGGCAACTTCAATAAAAATATTACACAAGAATGTAGTCTTAAATGAAGACAAATAAAACAAAATTGCATTGTTTTACCAAATTTACAAATTAGATATTATCTTAATAAAATAAATATGAATAACAGACCAGTTATTGGAACTACTATGAACCCATTAACTATGCAGATAATACTCTGATATCTCTTTAACAGTTATTATTAGCCTCTTAGAATAATGTTTTCATTGATAACTGATTATATCAGTGTTATGAAAATTCCAGACAAACATAAGAACATCATTCATTATGCAGCACACTCACACTTTTTAGAATTAAACTGTAATGTAAACAAACATTTTTATCAACTTAGCTTTTTAATTATTTCAAAAATGAATGAGTAATTTTCATTTACAAGGGTGAAAATGCATAGAAGTATCATTGGATGTTTTATAAATTTTAGAAATAAACAACGTTATAAATAATTTTTAATTGTAATAATCCTTTAAAATGTAATCAGAAATTTTGATAAGATATAAGAAAGAATAAAACTTGGTAAGAAACCTTCCTGATATCGTACGTATGTAATGCACTATACTTATAAACAAATAAAATGTACGCACTGAATGAACATCGCAATTGTTTGGAGCAGTAAAAAAAATAGCAATAAATTATCAAACTGATTTCAACTAAAGAAAAACACGGAGAAATATTACCATTCAATGTATTATTTGGTTCAATGGCTCGCATTAAACTGCACATATGTTGATCAAAACAAACCGGCTAACATGAAGTATACAAACTTATACACAATCCTTCTTCGCAAAATAATTCAAGATTTACCAAAAAAATACATGTAAGCGATTCAAATAAAAACTGCAATTACAGATTCAGCATTTGTAATATGTAGAAAATGCTTACACAATCCAAAAATACGTAAATAAAAGCTGAATTCACATTATTATGTGAGGTGATAAGCGTAATTCTAAATTATTTTTTAAAAACCATGCAACTCACCTGATTCTTTCGAGAACCAAAACTAAAATTATGCATCAATAACGAGCACGAACGATTAAATGAAAGATTTTGCAGCAATTTTTAAGAAGAAAAACATATATTCAGATGCAGCATTTTTGTTTACGTCCGACATCGAATATTTAACACTTTCAAAAGGATGGGTTATTTGGTAAATAGTAGTAACATTGACCGATAGATGGCGGCTCACTTCCGGTACGTAGTACCATTTAATCACTGCAGCAGCACTAGAGGAGTGGCTTCTTTAGTTGATATTTATTTTTTTGTTTTTTATGATAAGAATAGAGGTATCTCCCAGGAACCCTGTATAGGTCACGGTGTCAGAAATTTCACTAAGTGTCGAATGGGATTTCCATTTATTAGAACCTGCGGGATTATCGAATGATGCTGTTTTCCATAATTTCATGTGCGTGGCTTTTTTTTGCCTGAGTTGTTATTTTTATGTGAGAAACATTTTTTTCTTTCAAAAAATAGATCAATAACATTACTTAGATTTTTTTAAAAAAAAAGCTTATTTTTTCAAAATGTATGCAATCGTGGGAAAAAAAGAGTAGGGGGGAGGTATTTTTTTCCCCTTGACATCATAATATTAAATTTTATTTTGGAGAAATAAATTTTTTGCTTACCCTTATAAGCAGTATACAGAGATATGTTCGTTCGTTCATATAATAGAAATTTATTTTTTTTAAATTTATACGTTCGTATAAGAAATTTCGAAGAAATTCAAAACGATTTCTGAAAAAATCAGTGCCCAAGTTTAATACGTAACTCTAACTTATTACTTTTTTTTAATTCGAGCAATAACTAACTGTATAAGGTGAGATTAATAAGTGACTGAAAACTTTCATCTTACATAAATTTCTCTTCACGAAACGAGTACTATAATATGTTTATTACTTTTTCCTTTTTTAAAATTTCGTAAACCCATACAAAATACTAAATAATAAGCATATTTAACGTATTCATCATTTTTAATAATACAAACCAAATTAAACAAAAATTGTTAAAAAGGATACATTCTTTTTATCAAATTCCAAGTCAAAAATTTGGATCTCTATTTTGATTGCATATTATTTAATGCATAAAAAGGGAGGGGGCAAAGAATGTAAGTGATTCCATTTTTTATAATTAATTTTAAATGTGAATACAAATAGCGATAACTATATAATCAAATCACATGATTATAGTTAAGTGGAAAAAATATATAAGTAACAAAGAACAGAAAAAAAAAAAGTGTGAAAAAAGTTACATTCTCTTTAACTCATTGCAAATTCTGATTATTTTAAAATGAACTCATACGTTCTGTATAGGGATAACTGATAAGATCAATAAAAAAAAAAAAAAAGGTTCTGTAAATGTTTGCCAAAGAAAAGTTGCTGAACTTACACTGGATAATTACTCATGATCTTATTAAACAGAAAATTATTTCGAAAAAAAAAAAAAAAAATTCAATTCCAATTTACATAAATAAATAATGTAATAATTCAGGGTTAGCACAAATCTGTGACCAGACTTTAAACATTTATATATTTTCGATAATTATAACTCATATTATAATAAATACACAAAATTAAACAAAAATACACCAAGTTTTATTTTCAGTCACAAATGTTTGATATTTGACCCTTTTATTACACAACAAGCATCAAATATGTAATCAAATACGTTTCACACATTTTGTAGTAACACACTATCAATGGCTCCTAATGCTGCACAAATGCATTCATAAATTCTTGCATTACTTTCGGCATCAGTAGTTCATAAAGTGATTTTGGCAGCAGCTGTCTTAGACTTCCGTGGTCCTCGAAAAAAACTATTTTATTCTCTCCGCCGTTTCTTCCGCCACTGCTTTTCTTTCTGCACAAGTAAGCTGTATCTTCAAATTGTCGATACCGTTGCAGAATGTTCTTGCGGCTTGGTACTTCCTTTCCGTAAAGATTTCTAAATGCATGCTTCACAAAAGTAAAGGAATAAATTCTAATCGTAACAGTATTAGGCGCATATTCGAAAACGCAAAAACTCTTCTCTTTCATAGTCGCTATTTTTGGATTTCAATCACAGCATTCTTTGGATATGTAGTCGTCAATTGATCCACAGTGGGGAAAAAACTTGATATATTTTCCTTTAATTTCGTGTATCACTTATTCTAACATGCGCTATAATTTCGAAAATATAAATTTTTAAAACCTTGTCGTTCATTTGTGCTAACCATGTACGTAAGTGTGGAACAGTTAATTACCTCTCTCATCATTGTTGAATTAATATTTATTTAATTATCTTAATTTAGATTTAACCTTAAAAATTAAATTAATTGTTAATTCTGTTTTACGCCATATTAAAAGCGTTTTTACGCCATAAATTAAACTGTATAGTTTAACTATATTATTTGATATCAGTATTTAATAAGAACGTTTTACAATAATTATACATTGGAATTAAACTTCACAAAACTTTTGAATCAGTTAATGATTCTTCGTATTAATGTTGCAGGTCAATCACAAAACTTAGCTTTCAGTTGTTCAAGATCTGAATTCTATGAACTCACAAACATAAATGACTAATCAATAAAATACAAAAAAATATTAATTCATATTTCGGAACGTCGCACTAAGAAACAACACGAGGTTGACGGACTTCAAAATTTTGAATCTCGTCAGGTGTCGCGGACACCGCATGAGTTGGCGCCTCCCCCTCTAAACTTATACACTATTCCAACGGAAGGACTTTTAACCTCGATAGACTTAAAGTGCCTCAGTCCCGATTACAAAGAGAGTCTTTAACAGCATGAAGTCTCGAGCCCACGAGTCCGCGACAATAACCATTAGGCTACCAGGCCCACCATCTATTTGTTGCAGATGTACTATTTATTGAAACACCCCGAGAAGAATTTAAAAGAAAACAGTATTGATGTTCTATTTCCTAAAAAATAGTCCCATTTTTAGAATATAAAAGTGTTTCTGAAATTTTTAATGGGGTGTTCTGTGCATCTGAATACTTTCCTAGGCTTCGATAAGCAGAAAAGTTTTTCTGAACCCTTGTTGGTAAATTTTTGGTTGGTATATGGTGCTATATAACACATCAACAAATGTTTGCATCTTTTTTTTTGTAACTATTTTACTACGCAGCGAAAAGTTTCTGATGCGTAAGAAGTTATAACATGAAGGGGGATGCAACAGTCTCCCCTCCCCCACCCTCTCTCTCCCTTTCATGCGCGCTATTTATATATTATCAAAAAAGAGACAGACGGATAGTTAAATCTTTTTCCCATTGTTAAGATTTCACAGAATTTATTACTATTATTAGATATTAAGTCATTTAAATAAAAACCAACTCTTTCATATCATTTCCAAAGCATTTTGTGATTACCAGTCTATAGACATTTTAAAGTATATCTTTACGCAATAGATAAAGGACACTGTGCCCAGTAATCAGCGAAATCTTAAAAAGTTATAAAAAGTCAGTAATACAAAGAATAAATGTGCGAGATCTTGTTGAAAAATATTCATTAACAAGCAAGCTGTTGATAAAGTAACACGTAAAAAGACATATAATCTGTTCTCCTTTAAAATTTCTAAAATGGATATGTGCCATTTATCTTTGCCTTACAGATAATGCTTGCTCATTTTAAACATGTAAGAAATATTTTAACAATATATTAAAGTTTCTGGGAATTGTTTTTTTTTTTTTTTAATTTTCATCATTATTCATTTGATAACACGAAAGAGAAAAATTTGAACTCAAATTAAAGGACATGCAATGTTTCCCATCTTTATATATATATATACTATATATATATAAAGATTTACTACAATACAGTAATTCTTCTAATATATATATATTGTATTTCACTCTATCAAAACATACACTTTACAGAACAAAATGTAAATATTTATGTACGAAAATTGTTTTCTTTTTACCATTGCGCAGACATAATCTATAACAATTTCTACCAATACATATTAAATGAAAAAACTAGAAGCTCAATACATAGAACTTTTCACAAAGATTATTATGAATATCACAATGCTGGTTTTCTCGTACTGTAAACATCGCAATTGGTAAAACCCTCTCGCGTCTACATATTTTTTTTATTTCATAAAATACCAATGGAATATTATCGTCGTTTCCCCCCCCTAAACATGTCATAGAATAAGTAATGGTATTTCAACAAAGTAAGTTCATGTCAATGAAGTAAGAAAAGAAAGATGCTTACTTGAATTCCTTCAAAGATTGAGCAGTTTATATTTAAAATTTGTAAGTCATTTTAAGGATAAATATAAGTTTTGCACATTTTCCAAGGCCTGTAGTTACAAAACGAAACAGAAAATAAAGATTTAAAAAAAAGAAAAGAGTTATCGCGGTTATTCTGTTAGAAATTCAATAAAAAATTTCGATGACCAGAACAGCAAAGTTTACAAGATTGAAATTTAAGATAATCAAACCATTATATATAAAATGTGATTAAAATGGTATTTAATCAAATAACATAAAGCTCTCTCTCATTACAGAAAGAAAGTGAGAGTGAAGAATTTCCATAATTTCTTCTAAATTGTTACAAAACTTTGGTAATTCAAAACAAAAAATAAACTTAAGTACGTTAATTCCATAAAGGTTACCGTTTTGATAACAAAAAAAAAAAAAAAAAAAAAAAAAAAAAAAAATCCAATGGCAATTTTTTTTCTACAATTTTATTTGTTATAAGAAAATCTGTGCCTTTATCTACCATTCAACATAATTAACCCCACTACTCTGAGATGTGTGTATCATATCGTATAATCAGCTTCTGAATTCAACCTTCACTGAAATCTGCCGACTTAAAGGAAGCCGTTTTGACATCATTGTCGTCATGACGCTGAACGCCTAAACACTTTTTCAAGGGAAGGAATAAGTAGTAGCCACGAGGAACTAGATCAGGACTACCCTCAGAGGGATCATATTGCTGCCAGCCATATGATACGATGAGCCACGTGTGTTTGGTCATTGTCATGTAGCAAAGCAATCCCTTTGCTGAGCATGCCACGCTTTTTGTACTGATTTGTCAAAGTCGCATGTGGACATGTCACACAGTTTAGTTCAGGCGTAACAATATATTCGGGAATTTAATACGTCCCCCCGATGCAAAAAAATCCTCAAACATTCCCCCTACCCGCCTATCTCAAAACATAATACACGTGCTTTTGCACGTTACAATTGTTTGCTTAAGTTTCCTTTTTTTTTTTTTTTTTTTTGGTAATGCTAAATACCTTTATACCATAGATTGTTGTTTTGTTTCCGGTGTCACGTGAGTCACATGTCCACATTCTTCAATAATCTGCTGATGAATTTCGGGTGCTTTCATGACTTTTACTTGTCGAAAACGAATCATAGCGAGTATTTCGCAATCGGCGGTATTTTCAATTGTGTACAAATAATCATTTAGATGGACGAATGCTTCCATGCTAGAGTCTGTGATTTACTAACATGTAGGCACTCAGTGGTACTCAACCCCTATTGAGCTTAATTGTGGGGAATGGCAACAGTAGAGCTGCAGTTGTCATATTTAAAAACGGTATTTATTTAAAAAAAACATTCTAAATAAAACTGCAATAGATTTCTTTGAGGAAATATGATAAAATGGAAACAATTTAGTTTCTATCAACATATTCGATAACTCTTATTGTAACTTTTAGACTCAGTAACTAAAGATAGAGAGAATTTTTCAAAATGAATTTCTCTCGATACTTCAGTGAATATAGTCACTAATTTACATTTCTTAATTTTTTTTATTATTATCTTCATTCTCAGTAGTTCAGTTTACTCTTTTATTCTTCTCTTCATTCTCAGTATAACATTAAATATACAGTTGATAAGAGCCTTCATCGAAATCAGGAAGGAAAAAAATTGATTACTGAATAAGTTTAACATTGAAACTAATCAAACATTTTAATCTAACTTAATCTAATTTAATCTATAATATGATTATTGTATTACATATTAAACTATTTTATAATTTATCGTTTCTTTATATTTAAATATAAGAGTACATTATCGTCTGCTTTTATAATTTTTCGTTTGCCTCAATTTAAATATTAGTCAAATTTTATTATTTATCTTGTAATCATTTATTCAGATTAATTACATCACCATGCTGGCATATCGTTCGGTTTTGTACAAATTCGAAAACGTGTTCCCATTTTGTTAAAATTTGAATCACTGGATATTATTATTTTTCAACTATTCATTCATTTGCAAGTTTAACCTCTTATTTAAAGATCGTCAAACATTAATATTCAAAAGGAGAAAAAGAAAAGAGTAACAGTTGGATCCGCGTACCTTTTCTGCATAAAAATTTGTAGCGAAATTTGACTGCAAAAAAATTGTTTTTTTAAAAAACTTATGATTTGCGTATTAATCACATAATTTAATTTTTCTTTAAAAACATTTAATTCCCACTGAACGCCGGATATTTTCAACAGGACTAATTTATAAAATAGAAATATTGTATCATTATTCAATGAAAAGTCTCATCAAAGTTTTTAATGTATTTAAGAAAAACTCGCTTAAAAAAAGTTATGACATTACTTACAGATTGGTATGTTGCCTAAATTTACATGCAATCACAAATCCAAAAGTGAATGATCGCAAGAAAAAAATATTCGGAATTTTTAAAAAAAATTAATTAGGTCATTATTTAATTATTAAGGCTATTATTTTTATTTCGAAATCTTCAAATTATTTTTTTCATAATTTTGTTTCCTTCCTGGAATGTTCCGCCTCAAAAAAATTTGATAATGCACTGGATTGCCATCTCTACCATTACTTTAAATTTCTTATTAATGCATGCTAACCTGGTGCTATTTTAAGAAAATGGTGTCAACAAATAAATTAAAGGACATATGGTGGTAAGTTTAAAAGATTGACATTGTAAGACATTATGAGTATAATAATTACATTTAGTTTACTTAAGGTGTATACTTACATTGCTAAAATATATTTAATTTAATATTTTATCGTCAATATCCGAAGAGAAAATTTTTGCCTACTTTAATAATTTATCACTTATTCTTATTTTAATGTTTAATTTAATAACTGATTTTTATTGCAAAATCGGTCTGTTTTTTGTTTGTTTGTTTGTTTGGTTGATTGGTTAATAACTTTAGCGGCCTTTTTGTACTGCAAAATATTTTGCTTGTGAAAATATAAGAAATACATTAGGAATTAGTGGAGGTTGATAGTTCTTTCCTTGATAGTTATTGCTTTTCTGGAGCCTGAGACTCGGAAGTACACTTACTTCATGCTAATTAATATTCATTTTGAATATTCATTAGCGTGAAGCGTCCTTCTGAGCTACCTTTTCGAGAAATTACCAGGAGAAAAAACATTACCATATATTAAAATGAAATTAGCAAACTGAATTTTTTTTTTAAGTTATTCCTTCCATTTAGAACGAAATTTGCGTACAAAGTTAATTTTACGGAAGAACTGAATATTTTCATGCTAGGCCTCTTCATCAACGTCCTCTATCAACGTCTAGAATTTTATTATTATTATTATTTAATAAATATGATATTAAGTACAAAATATAATTAAATTAATGTTATGTAAATGAATATGGAACTTATAAAGTATTTCACTTTCACTCAACGCTATAATTCAGCTAATTACAAATATTTTTTTTAAAATTTATAGCAGAATCTTTCAACATACATTGTTTTTTCTATTTAAAGAAGTCTTTTTTTTAATGTATAATTATTCGCTTAATAAAAGTACAATAGCTTTACATTTCACTTTAAGATGTAAAAGCTAAATATTTCCTTTTGTTAAATAGCTGAATAAATTCAATTTGGAAAAATTGTGAAACTGTAACCGCGAAAGAATATTACAATAAAAGCCAAATTATCTTAAGTGGACTAAGGTCATGAATTTGCCTTCAAAATAAAAACACAGATCCATAACAGATAATAATCGTGTGGAAATCAATTTTCAAAATTTGCATATTTAAAGCGAACATTTCATGTACTTGTGTTGAAATATTTTGCTGAAAACCGCTGTCTAAAACTGATTATATTTCTCAATAGTTCTCTGTTGGAACATTCTTTCACTCGCTTAACCGTGAAAAAGAGCGGGAAATCATATCACCACACTTTTTTCCCTGCTTACTCGTATTTTCTTCAAAGATTAACGCAAAATTGAAAAGAAAAAAAGTAATTGTATACGATTAGAACTTGTTTGGAGATCAATATAAACATTTATTTTTTTTTTTTGTATCCAGTTTATTTAATGTCAAAATAGTCACACTTGCACGTGACTCTTCAGTTTCATGTATCCTTCCGCCTACTGACCGTGAAAAGCTGATCGTTAAATAATTCTTAGTGTTAATCTCTTGGAGAGAGAAAGGGGAAAAAAATCATGAATGAAAGAAGAAAAAAGAATGTTAGAAAAATGATGTCAGGATCATCTGAGGCAATCAAATTCGAATCAATCCTGTCTTTATCGGTCGTTCTTGTATGTCCTTTTCCGCAATCCAGTAGAATCTCTGTCACTTTCGTCTAAACAGCTGTAAGCAGATCACTTTTTGCTCTCAGGCGATGCGATGTCATCAAAGTTTGGCGTTGAAGGAAAATTTCAAAAAATGTGGAATTATTAGCCACCCAAGGGGCTGTTGTTTTAATTGGATCACTTTTGGCGTACCAGAACACTTAAATTTTTTACCGTTTACTCCAATTTTAATTACATTTGGCGTAAATATATTCAATTTAATAATTTATCGTTTGCTTTAATTTTATTTACATTTGGCTTAAATATATTCAATTTAATAATTTATCGTTTCCTTTAATTTAAATATCGGAAAAGTTTACTACTGTCCATTTCTCGATTTTTCACCGTTGACTTAAATTTTTATATTTAACTGAATAATTTAATTATAATTATAAAAAAATTCACACCTTGGGTGACTAAATCTGTTCTTTGTAAAATTTTGCATATAATTTTTTTTAAAAAAAAATGTTTGATTTCCTTCCGTTAAGTATAAAATTTGTCTTTTTGCAAGATAAATGCAGCTTTCGACAAGACAGTTTTGTCCGCTTTATATCAGATTCTTCGTTTTGTAAATCAGTCTTGTTTACAACCCTAATTTAGCCATTCGTATTTTTGTTCTGAACTAAATGCAAATTAATTGATTTTTTTTCCCTCAGAAATTATTGTTTTCTAGATACAATACTAAAAGTTAAGCATAAAAATGCGGTAAAATATTAGCAAAAGTATTATTTTTTATGAAATAAATAATTTGTGGTGAAACATGCTCGAATTAAATCATTCGTTCATTGAAACTTGCAATTTCAGATAAAAAAAAATATTGGTACGTTATTGAATTTCTGTTTAGGATTATTCTGACAGTTTTAGTCTGCTATACTTCTTTTAAATCTTGAGACGTTGATACCTTTCTGAATCACTCATTTTTCAACGAATAAATTTTTAGTGCACTTTGGTTTGATTTTGAGGTAACTTTTAACTATTTTTTCACTATTATTTATTTCAGAATCAGAAAATTTTCCAGTAAATGCGTTTATTAGAAAATTTCTTTAGAAGAAGATATCAAATTTGATTTGAAAAAATTGAATTTGATTTGTATCACAAAACATTATCTTTATGAAAAAAAGAGCTTTATTTAAAAAAAAATTAAAAAAGACGAATCTAGAGTCCTAAAAAGGGTATTGCTGTTCAAATAACATTATTTCACACCTTTATAAAATAATTAGTTTCTGCTAATTTTCATAAAAAAATTTATTACTTTCTTCTATTATACACTCTTTAATATCTAAAGTTGTGCTAAATTTCAACTGTTTTTTTAATGACTTTTATTGAATAACTTCATAGTATTAAATTTATATTACCAAAGTCTCTCTGTGAAATTCTGCAAAGTTATACGTTACACATAAGTTCCTGATTAAAAAAGGATTCTGTTCCAGATGTGTACTTGAAATTTTAAAATAACATAATTTAAAAAAAAAATTGTCCTAATGTAGCTTTTTAAAACTGAGAAACGCTAAAATTCTTCTGAATTATGAATAAATAATTCTGAAGAAAATGAAAGAAGAAAGACACTCGCAAAAAACAGTTTTAACTTTTTTACTTACAGAAAAATTTAAAATATTTTTAGAACATCAAAAATGGCTGAATAATAAGCTTTTTTAAATATTGGTTTGTCTACCAGATGTTAATTGTTTTTATTCTTTAGTCTTAAAATTTTCTACTTTTACCAAATCATTTTAACGATTTAACTTTATTT
>BMAW01076116.1:148793-190023 GCA_019974015.1 Nephila pilipes
CACATATATATATGTGTGTGTGTGTGTAGCTTAACTAACATTTTTCTTCATTTATTTTTATATAAATTTAGAGATAGCAATAATATCAAATTATTTCAATATATTGTTTTCCAGGATGGGTTCTATAACTGACTTATTATTTTTATCATTTTACATCCTTCTTATTCAAATCTGATTAAAACCAAAAAAAATTCTCATGAAACATATTTCTTAGATGTTCATTTAAAAATTGTTAATATTGGGTATATTAATAATATTTATGGCAAGGGAGATAACTACTGTTTTCATATTAATAAAGTGTCTTCTATTGATAGTTATTTAAGTATAAATATTTTTATAAACGTTTTATATAATTATTCAATGCAAAATATCAAATTAGTTAATTTACCAATAAATTTTCAGAATAACTTAAGGGGACTTAGTACCTTACGAAATCAAAAGTAGAACATTTTGACAAACTTTTTTCAATTCTTCATAAAACAACAATTTGTGCTCATTTCAGTATGAAACTTTGCCAGTTTGTGTAATAAAGTGCATAGTTTAAAATATTGGGTCAAGTTTTGCTATTAAATTAATGTATTTTCTTATACAACATGAAATATGCGTACAAAAATTTGAAAAATAAATTAGCTTACCTTACGTTACTCACAAGATAACTTTTGAAAGATGTACAGTAGAACTATAATTCTTATACCAAATTAAAGCTAAATAATAACCTTATTCTGTAAACCTCAAATTTTGAATTTACCTTACAATAAAAAAAATTGAAAAATTAAAAAATTTATCAAGTTTGTATTTAGTAACTTTTTTTTCATGTATCATATTATAAAATAAAATCTAATCATCCTATTAATAAAATTGAGGTTCACAGAATAAAGATTTACAAGTACAACACTCATGTAAAATTTTAAAGCTCTGCATGCAAAAGATTTTTTTTTTATCCTGTGGGAAAGTGTGAAAACAGGTTTGTTTACATTGCATTACATAGAACAAGCCACTTTAGACATTTACATTTTTTGTTGCACAGGACGTAATAATTGTCGGATTTTGACGCGGTTTGTTTTAAAATGCTCCTAACATTCAGTACTATTTTTTAAAATCAAATTTGAAAAATCGAACTTTTGAAGGTGCAAAGGTACTAAGTCCCCTTAAATAATTTCTATACTATATGTGTAAAAGCTGAATATCCTATTAATTTTTTTAAAAGAAATTTTAAATGTAAAAATTATAAATGTGATTATAAATTATATTTATTAGATATTTTTTTCTGATGTATATTGATTCTATACTGCTCCACACATAATTTTTTGTTTGTTTTTTTATATTACTCTATTTTTCTCTTCTTTCTCTCTTTTATCCCACTCTCTCTCCTTCCCTCCCCCTCTCTCTATTTAATCTTGAATATTTTTCAATATTCTATGTTTTTTGAATAAATAGATTTTTTCAATCCATTTCATGATTCTCCTTTAATTTTGCTTTTGAGCAAATTATAATTTTTATAGATTTTATCTTTTCTTATCTATTACTAACTTTGTTTTTTTTTTAAATATGTTTGGTACTGCTTTTTAAATATTTAATTTTCGGTTATTAATCTTTTGAATAAAAAATTTTTTTATTTAAATTTCATTTTTGGCATGCTTTTTTAAAATCAATCAATCAGTTTTAACTTTAGTGGTGAATTCTTTCATGGATATTAGTGGTAGACTTATGTATGAATATTGTAATGTTATATTTAATCTTAAAATTTTGGTGCAGAAATAATTGTTTAATTGTTTATTTCCATTTTGATTAGATAGAACATATGGTTATATAACTATTAATTTCAACTCAAATATATTTTTTTTTATTTAACTAACATGTTTATTAGATTTTTTTGGTTATACAATTTGTTAGATATTTATTTATATTTTTGCTGTTTGCTGTTTATTTGAATTTGAATAATATTGGTGTTGGGTTTACTTTATTCTCTTTTCTATGGTTGATTTTCTGAATTTTGCAAGTTTTTGGTTGGTTAACATATTTTATTATAATGCAATTCAATGAAATGTGATGTTTTGATCAGTAATAATGTTATAAATACACTTTATTCCATTTCAAAGTATGAAACAGTATTAATTACATTGTTAAGATTATTTTAAATTTAGCTTTTCTTTCACTGAGATCTCTCATAATTTTTCAGTTATTTAACAGATTTTTTTAAAAATTTTAGTATGTTTAATTAATTATACTACTTTTCAAATGAGTTATATTAATTTTATTTTAGTTCTTTATTGATTCTTTAATTATGTATTTTTTAGACATTAATCTATGAATTTATGATTGATATGTTGAATTTGTGTATATTTATTTGTGTATTTGTGTTATTTTCATGTTTTGTTCATATATATATATATATAGAGAGAGAGAGAGAGAGAGAGAAATCTGTGTGTGTGATTTCTTTCTTTCACATTTTCTCTAAAAACTATTTTAACACTCAAATAAATCTCCCAACCAATTTCTATGTGCTTTTTAACTGCAGCTTCGCTTTGTAAATTTTGGCAAACAAACTTCGCTTTGTAATTCCTGGGCAAACATTCCGAGCCCCTGCAGGTATTAAAGAAGATGAAACTATTTTTTTCTGTCTTACAGTTACTCTTCGCTTACACTGACCTATCTCTTTCCACCTAGACATATATTGTTACCTTTGGCTTTTGTGTTGTGATTAAATATTAAAATGAAATGAACGATAAAATTATAAATATCATCTATACTGGAGTATTTATTTCAAAAGTAGAGAACTCTGAATATATATATATAAATACATAACATACATACATACAGGGTGATCAATTTAAAACAGTATGCGTTGGTTTTTCTTATTACTCTTAAATCTGACTGATGTGGCAACTATGCTAACACTAAAGTATAGTAGTTTGAATCTTGTTAAAGTATGGAAGATAATTTCCAACGCTGTTTTACAGTTAAATCTTTATTTGTGAGGTAAAACAGAAAAAAATGGAGGCACACAATGTTAATTAATCCTGTGATAATTTTACCTTGAAAAACATAGTTCAATTCAAATTTTTTACATTATCATTCCTTACAGCAAATGTTGAAAATATTCGCAACCATTTTGAATGCAAACATGAACATGTCGAACCAAGTTTCTTGACACACTTTGCAATATTGTTGATGTTATTATCGAGATTTCTTTAGTTATATTAGTTGTTTAAATTCATCGGTGTTTGCAGGACTTCTCCGGAAAAACCTATCTTTTAGATAACCCCACAAAATATATACTGGGTGAGGTCTGGTGACCTCTTGGTGGCCGGATGCCTTTTGAAATTAAACGTTCATCAAAGAATTCCTGAAGTACTTCTATTGTTAGTTTTGACGTGAATGGAGTGGCTCCGTCTTGCTGAAATCAGTAGTAATGGTTCTGTATCTCCAGTGAAGCAATAAAGGTACAGGTACACTTTGGAATTGATGATTTCTCTTTAAAAAAATTGGTCCTGTTACTTTTCGCCTTGAAAGCGCACGCCACATATTTATCTTTCGGATGTATAAAGATGATTCCCTTAGTTCATGAGAATTCTATTGACTCCATAGACATTGAGGTAAAATCAAGCTTCCTCTAAGAAGTAAACATCATTAAGCTTTTGAATGTTTCTATAAATCGGCGAAACTAACACAAAAATGCAATCGTTTTCCTTGATAACTTCATACAATTCTTGCACGGACTGTGAACAATACGGGTAAAATTACAAATGGTGTCTCACAGTCTGATGCTCGTAAAGAAAAATACGTTCTTCCGCAGAATAACGAGCCATTTTCATTAAAATCAAAGAATTAGTACATGCAGACGATTTTTATTACCATTCACAATCTAACAAAATAACAAAATAAGTTTTCAAAAAAAAAAAAAAAAAACGTTGAAAGAAGCAGATGGTTTATTAAAATCTTTTGCGCTGAATCGGATTAAAAATTACTAATGATGTTCACGTGAATTAATGTTTAAAAAACAAATTTTTGCATTTAGAACGCGAAAAAAACGTGAAAGTCTTGTACATATATAATTATAGATGTTGATAACACAAAAAACAAACGAGTACTCTTTTAAATTTATCAACCTATATATATATATATGAACGATATTTACAATGTTAGTTCAAGAATAATAACACAATGAAACCATATGAAGAATACAGCAGAGGTGAGAAGAGAGGAGAGCGTAAGAGAAAGAATTTCGTTGTGTTTGTAGTTATATAGCTAGGATCTTTCATAATAAACGTTACATAACACGTGGTACAGGTTTAGGGATTCTAGGGGAATTTCATAATAGACAAGGACTCTAGTAGGGATTGCTTTGGCAGATTTATGATCCTGGGAACGAGGATTTAACCAGTTTTATGAGCGTGGGATCTAATAAATGAAAGGATAATTTGAAATGGGATCAAGAAATAAGAATGAGCTCTTTACTTTTTAATTAGGGAATGGGATGGAATAGAAAATTAAATTATTATTAAGAGAAAACTATTAAATTAAAGTTAATACATTACATACACACACACACACACATATATATATATATATTGACACAATTTCTGACAGATGTTTTATCATAGATAATTGGTAAATGATTTTAAATATTTTGAAATATGCAGAGAGCAGTATTATTATTATCTTTTTTTTTTTTTTTTTTTTTACATTATCATTAGTTTGAGAAAAAAAATTTAAACCTCTAGTTTTGTTGTTGTGCGCGTGTATGTTTGTTGCGTGTAGTGTTGTCTTATATGTATTCCTTGTACATCCGTGTGCTGTGAACTGAAGCCAATAAGAAAACCATGATCTTTTCATTTTATAATCTTCATTCAAAATTCCACGCACTCATGCCACGCGCTACAAAACTATAATTACTTGTATACACTCAAAAGTATACCTTTCGCAAAATCTTATAGACTTTCAACGTAATTATTCTATATTTGACAACACAGCTTTTAATAGGTACCCACGTGCATTTCTCTTGAACTAACCTCTGGGCTTAACTTACTACACTGTTTGATACGAAAATCTCGCTTTGAGAAAGAACCATGATATATATAAATTAGTTTTCTGACATATTTCATTCACTGTTTAATCCTGCAGCTATCTTAAAGTCTAATTAAATAGTCAATCAGTTAAAAACTCCAATTAAAGATATGCCATGGAAGACAAACCTTTTTATTAGGTATTAACATAGAATATACAAAATTACTTTCTCTCTCTTTTATCCCTCTTAACTCTGTTTATCCTAGTTTGTGTCCAAATAATAAAATTTTAGCTTTCTGAGTTACTCGTACCGATTCAAACACTTCTTGTATATAAAAAATTCAATTCTTATGCTCTATCTAGGAGTCGCTTCCAGCTACTTTTCGCATATATATATATAACACTGTGTCTTATTCAATCGACTAAAAAATTTTAAAGAATATTCCTGGCATCAAAAAAAAAAAAAAAAGACATAAAAACGATCCAAATATCGCATCTGATAAGAAATTGTTGACGTCTTCGTTTGATTTATATAATTCGATAGAGGAATAAATTGTCTCCAAATTTATTGTAAAAATTTTCAATATATTCCACACAAATTAGTGAATTCCATATGAAAGTTCTAAAGTTCCTTTCGTTGAAGAATTTTGATAGTTGTATTTTTCTTTCATCATTGACTTGTTGGAAGAGTAAGAGACCATCATTGCATAGAGAGCAATAATCAAACAAGCCTTTGAAACTGTCAATTTGTTGATTGCTTAAAAAAACTTCACTCTTAGAAGCAACACGAAGGCTATTGGCGACGGTCCTCGGCAATTTGGAACCCAGTCTAGGGACGAGGACATATCAGCTGGTACTCCTTTCTCCACACTGCGTAAACATAACAACTTTGAACTACGACTAGTTTGACAACTTAGCATATTAAGAAATTTCAAAGAACCCATCTTCAGAATGTCTATTGTTTTATAGCCGAAATCGTAAGAATATTGTATTCATGGATGAAATCTGAGTAAAAAAATCATTGTAAGCACATTATTAAGTATATATATATATATATATATATATAGGATTACACAAATTATCGTGAGCCTTTTAATGGTGGATTTATTCACACAAGATGGTATGAATAGCAAACTTATTCTCCTTTCAATTAATGGATGACTTATGTGAATAGATGATTTTTCACATTAATTTCGCAAAAAGTCGAGCCACTCTTAAATCATCATCCGAACTTATTTCATCATCATCATGAGATATGTGGAAATCTGAAGAGCTTCCGGATTCATTTATTGCAAATATTTGTAGCCACTGTGGTCAGAATTTCCACAGTCATTGCTACTAGTGTTAGAATCATTCGTATTCGGCTCACACAAGAATTTCAGATTGTTAACTGCATAAAATAAAACTAGAATGTTCATTTATTAATTATCCATAACAAGCTAATAAAAATAAACTAATTTTCTTCAAAGCTTGCCTAAGCGAAACTTTCACGAGCTGTAATATACAATACATGAATGCAAGCCCTCGTTTCTCTACGAATCAAAAAGAAAAGGAAGGGGGGGGGGGAATTAAGCTCTACAGATCAGTAATGTCATCAATTAAAGAAAAATGAACTAGAATAAATTACACGGGATGAAATCAGAAACGTGAGCTTTGAAAATGTGATACCCGCAACACATACAGGCAAATCACTCTGCATACAATAAGCGACATCGGTTAATAGTTAACTTGCATCAGCTTAACCGCACGACAGGGCTAATTGGCTAGAACAACACCGGCAATGAACTCGTAACCGTGAACACTCGGTCACGACTGCTTGGAAACAGTCAAACAGAGAAATTTAGAAAACGTATTCATCACTTAAAAAAAATAATCCTCAATTGTTACAATGAAAAAATGATTAATTTAATCACTTCAAATTTTAAAAAATTCGATTTGAGGTACTGACAAATAAGAGAATAATAATTTTGCTAATAATGAGCGTATTTTTTGTTATATGCTAAAAAATTTTAAGAATACAATTCCCATTTCAATTCTGTTTTGAAAGATATACTTTAATTTTAAAGTCTTGATTGATATCAAAGAACTTTCTTTTCAAATTTGATTAAGTTTTCTTGAATCCTTTATTTTGATTTTTTAAAATTCATTTTTATTTTCTTGAGCGCAGCTTGCGTGGACTGATTACGCACAAAGAGATAACAGATTCGATAAAATTACTTTTAATAAACTAAAGAACCAGATAAATAAAAGAACTGGTTATAAAGATTGATTAGGTATTAAAAGAATTTATTAGATCACAAGAAAGATAGAAATCCTTAAATGCTATTCCAGATATATTTGTAACCTCAAGGGTCAATTAAAAAGTACGGTAGACATTAAAACCCTATCATCTATGCCGTAAACTTATTAAAAAACTTGTAATATTTTCTCATTAAGCAAATGATTTTGTTTCTATAATAAATTGCTATCTATAGATCCTATGAACAAAAAATGATGTGCTGAATCTTTGAAAACATCATCTAAAACTAATCACCAGATAAATATATAACCCGTAATGTTTTCTTATTAACTTGTCACTGGGATGGCTATCATAACTGATCGATCACTATTAAGTGTCCAGTGCAATTACTCCGAAATACTCACGACTACACGGCACTCGCCCTAAAGTACATCTGTTGTTTTATCTCCTTATGAAGGTATTGCAAATTTGGACGCTTTTAGCTAGACGCGAATGCATGGTATCGCTTCCAATAGTCACTGTTTATGTCAGGATTTAGATATTTAAAAAAAACAAAACATTTCCATGTGTACTACATTTTTAAGATTTCCTTATTTCACAAAATACAACAACCGATATTATACAAGATTACTATCACGCGTACAGTTATATATACTGTCTTGACATCGCTAAATCTGTTCGCAGCCAGACATAACATTTTAAATTACTTATATCCATTTTTTAACTTTCTTTGTCTTTTTTTTAAAAATGATCGTGGTAACTTAATGATCTTGATCGTGAACTCGCGGACGGCATAGTTTCTGTCGAATCGTGGCTTCGAGCCCTGATGTCTCTTAAGAAACGTTGTGTAGAGGGGTAGATGCACATTAAATCTGGTTGATTCCCAAGACTTTCCTGTGGCCGCGGTAGCCTAATGGTTATGGTCGCAGACTTGTGGCCAGCGGTTTTCGTCGAGTTGTGGGTTCGAGCCCTGAAACCAATACAGACCTACCGCATAACCAGGGGCTGATAAATGTTAACTCTGTTAGAGTGGTATGGAAAGGAAAGGGGAGCAGATCAGGTGTTGTCTTCGTTCACTTGACCGTTGCTAAAAATGACGAGGTCCAATAGCTCTCTAATCTGCTATAGAACCTATTATTGTCTATGATGTGGGGATTTGGGGTAGTGATTTAAACTCCTCGCAAATTACTAAGTTAAACTCCATTCAGAGAATTTACCTTTTAAAAATTACCAGTCTCTCTCTATTTATCTTACCCAAAAATTTCATTTTCTTGAATATCAAATTTGGAAGCAGCATAATTCTAACTTTTTTCACCTGATTAATAATATCCCATTCGACTGAAATATTTCACTAAAAGCTGTTCGTCCTGGAGGGGGAGGGGAAACTTTTTTCTTAACAAATTTTCGGGATCATCCGATTGGGAGATTTACGTCGACGGATAAAGAATCAAATCCAAAACTGGGTTCACCGTGTGTGTCTTCCACCGGGGTGTCCTAAATAGGATCTACATGTTTAAACTGAATTCTTGTAATTCAGTTTTTCTTTTTTTTTTCTCAATTTTTCTCGTTTTCTCTTGCCCTTTGACCAGGACTTTCGGCAATCGGATTAACCGTTTTGTGAGCCCTCTCTCATAACTTCAAAGCTTTTATTTATTCCGACAGTTTATCATCAATATTGCTACCGCAGAGTATCAGAATTAAATCGGCTTTTATTAATACTATTAATGAAAACATAGCAACTTATTCTGATTTTTACAACTTACACTGGGTTCTGGCCGTCGTCAGAGATTATTATAATGAAACCACGGATTTCTTTGAAAATCTCGCTGTCACTTATAGTGAGGGAATTAATGTTTCTGTGTTTCTCGGTCTTATATAGTTATGTTTTTTTTTTAAAAAAAAAGCTTTTTTTCTGACTGGGGAGTCTGATGGTCAACTTGTAATACTGATAATCGGGTTCAATCCTGTATTCCTAGATCAAATCTGAGTTTTATACGAATTCTGGTTTTATTACTCGCTTCATAACTAGTCATGGTTCCTTCATTTCTTATTTAAATCGTTTTAATTTGAAAGGAAAAAAATTATGATCCTATGGTTCTGTGTTGGAGATGCTAACTACTACGTTTTCTCTTGCCTTTTTACCAGGGGTTTTCATTTAAAATGTTCGGTTGTTGAAACGAAACCTATTTGGCTGAAATCTATTTGGCCGAGGGAAAAATCCTTATTTGCATTTCAAGCTTAAATCCTGTATTCTTAAGGCTCGTAAGATTACCCAACAAAAATTTTAATTGCTTCAAATTTTTTTATTACATTTCTTAATATTTTAAATTTCCCTTATTGTGTAGCTGTAATCGTATACCTTGTATATATGTTCATACCTTAGTCTAACAGTTCATTTCTGTTTACGAATTTGTGGACGCTTTTGTATTGTGCTATTTAACCTGTTATGCATCATAATCCTGCAAGAAAATTCCTATTGTTAGTTATTTCTTTTTTAATTCCTGTCATGTGCATTTTCTGCCCTGTAAATACATTGTAAACTTTGTTTAATTTTGATTTCGGAATTTTGTAATATCTTAAGTTCTTTTGTCAATAAATGCTGAGTGCGGAGGTGATTGTCTCCCTAGAGGGGGCGGTTTGTAGCTCTAAGTCCCTTGGCTGAGCTCGGTTCCTTGGGTATTATTCCAATAGCTCTTATGTTGCTTTTAGCGCGACGTTAATAAAACCAACCAACTCAAAACCAAGTCCTTCCGATGGCGTAGTGTGGAAATTTGGAAAGGAAGCTGCAAGCTCACGTGTCGTCGTCGCCTGACCGAGACTCAATATTACGAGGTTCGGCCTCAAAAACCCTCCTGTTGCTTCTCAGTGTGACGTTAATAAACGACTAGATTGTCTTTTGAATAGGCTTTTAAGATTTTTGCAATATTCAATAACATTTTCATTTGTTTGTATATAGTTTGATTTGTTCTTTACACACACACACATACACACACACACACACATATATATATGTGTGTGTGTGTGTGTGTAAGATTGTTATATATAAAATAAGATTATATTTATTATATACGATATCATTATTAATTTTAAAAGATTACATTTGTATTTCATTTAAAAGTAATACAATGTTATAAGTAAGGAGCAACATTAAATGAGAAAGAGGTTCTTTTTCTATATTATAGCAACAAATAATGGTATGGGAATGTAAAATAAAGGAAATTTTTAAACAGAAACAAAATTAATCGGTTATTTTATCTTTTTATGTATAAATTGCATATTTCCTTCTTTTCCTTCGAATTACATTCTTGGAAAAAGGTTATAGTTTATTAAGGAGTATTATAGAAATATAAAATTACGGATGATATTCGTGTGGCGGCTGCCTACGTCATCTTTTGACGTCATTTTTGTCTGCGGAGCTGCAAGCTAATTTTTAGAAAAGGAAGGAGCGATCTTTGCTCCAAACACTTGCTTCGCAGCTTCCAGACCTGTGAAAGTCGCGTTTTAAAGTTATTGTTAAGTTTGAAATAAATTGTTAGTTCCTGGTATCTTGTGTTTTTTTGGTCTTTCCAGTTGTTTATTTAACCTACGCCATCTGATAGGACATTATGGGGAACGGAGGATTTAGCCACACTCCTGCCCCCATATTCGTAAATGCGTACCGATGGAAAATTTGCCTGTTAAAATGATTTATTCAATTATCAGTTTAAGATTCATTCTATTATCTTTTTTACACGGTTTTGAAATAGCATGATTTACCCTTGTACTTTTTTACACAATTTTTTTGTTTCCACACGAATCTCCTCAAATTTTTTTTCTCCAAACATTCAAATGCTGTTTTTACCTCCTAATACCACCTCTTTGATTCAGCCACTCGAAAAGGGTATTATAGGAGTATTTAAAATGTACTACATAAAGCAAACGTTTAAATAAATTTTGGACTCAGTGGAAGAAAGAAAATTGACTGTTGTGGAAACATGGAGAAAGTGTACCATAATGGATTGTGTTACACATTCCTTTTTTTTGTTTTTTTTGCTTTCAAACAGTTGCCCCGATCGACCTTAAATCCTTGCTGGGAAAAATTTTTGCATCATGCGTGAAAAGTAGAAATTTCGTAGTACAAAAATCAGCTGTGTGTTCTGAAATTATAACTCAATCAAATGCAGTTGGTGGCGAAGGTTTTAACAACATGCATGAAGGTTTTAACATTGATGCTAGAGAGCCCTTTGGATGAGGACGATTTGATCGAATTTATGACAGTTTATGATTATAAGGAAGTCGATAATAATGAAAATGAAGTTCAGCTATTAACAGATGATTTAATTCGCGACGGCTTGAAGTTTGCTACAAGTATGGAACAACATTTTCTTACTCATGATCCTGACATAGAGGGTGGATTAACATTTTAACGTAATCTGAAGTTTTGTACAGCAAGATATCAAGAATTATATAACTAGCTTGAGAAATCAGAAAGAAAAAAAAAAAACCCAATAGAGGCCTTTAATAGAACAGAATTATAGAGAACAGAATTCTCCATTTATAGAGAACAGAATTCTCCATTTGAATCAAAGCCGACGGTTGTGCTAAACATATCTAACACATCTACTGATGATAGCACTTTTGATTCAGTTTGTAAACAAACTTGCACGCTTGTTATCAAGTAGCGATGAATAGTTGTTAGTAGTTTTATTCCGAATTTCAGTGTTTGAATTTTTATATGATGTATGTACCTACAGATTGAATTCTCACTGTGCACTAAGAATTTTTTTTTGTAATAATCATGAATTGTTTTTGTTTTGTAAATAAATATGTTATAAGGATTTCATTATTACTTTTTTTTGTACGGTGTTTCTGTAAAATATTTAGATTTTTTTCATCTTTCAAGATTTTTTAAAGTTGTAGAATACCATATGTCACATGTATTTTTTCACTCGAATTTTTCTGCCTGGTTTTCTGAGAAACGTATCTACAGAGTAAAAAAATAATTGGGATACATATGTGCGTGTGAGTGTGTGTGTGTATTTCGTTTTTTATGCACGAACTTTATTTCATGAGGTATCTCTTTAACTATATAATTTATAAAGTATATTTTAGCACATTTAATATATGCATTCCAAATGAAGAATAAGCAAACGACGAGTTCACATTCAGAAGAGAAATCATTTTTTAAATACGATTAGTAAAAGAGGTGAAATTGCGCTTGTTTATAGATGTCTCTCTATACAGAATTATTCAGTTAATAAACCTTTTGCCAGAACTATCATTTAACGTAATTAAATCTTGTAATATCAGTTGCAAGAATCGAATTTTTATGAGAACTACAATTAAAATAAAAAAAAATTTATTCACGACATTTATTTAAAAGAGATCGTCGAAACAATTCAGTAAATTTATAATATTTACTATATAAGCGTATTATATCTTTTATATGAAAATATATTATCATATTTTCATATAAAAATTTCACAAAATTGCATTTTTAATGTTAAATTTTTTTTTTTTTTTTTTTTAATTTTTAAGGGAAATGTATATATTTCTCCCTAAAACATTGTTTCACTTTCTCCCTCAATTTTAACTTTTAAAGAACTCAGATGATTCATGAGTATACGTAAAGTGAAATCATAGAATCTGCTATCATTCAATATTCATGACAAAAGCTTGAAATTGAGGTTCGCTCTATCAATGGTTATTTATTATTTGTTTCTGATTTTAAAAAATAAGCGCATTATATCTTAATTAGGCATATGATCAAAAGAACAACTTGTTCTTTGTAGCGGTTCATTTGAAAGAGTCAGAATATCCTGCTTAACGTTTTGCCAGAAAATTGTTCTTAGGCGTTCGGAACTGTTTCAAATCGTTCCTCTTCGCTACCGAAAGAAGGAAATTCGGCAAATAGCTCTTTTTTTTTTTCTTTTTTTTTTTTCCTTTTTTTCTTTTTAATGCTCCCAGTTCATTTTTACACTTATTGTTTATTTAACCTATTCAATGCTCTTTTCTCATATTATTGTACTTTCACACATACACTAATTCCATATTCGCTAACATTGCTTGCTATTATTTAAAAGAATTACTCTTTTTACGTCGTCAAAGATAGACACTTAGAAGTTAAATAATAATTGATGGAGATATCGAGGAATTTCGCCCTTTCACTTTGTAATGATTTTAGCGATAATAATAAAACTGACAAATATAAAAATACCAAAACTAATCCAAAGCGAAAAACTATCTCAGCCAAAACCAATGTTAATGCTAATCCTGATAATAAGAAAACCAGCGAGCGAAAAGTTTTTGGAGTCAGGAACAAAAGAAAAAAATCGATGCCCACAAAAAGTAATGCTTCTAATCGTAAAAAGCCAATGATAGTAATTATCAACCTAGAAAATAAATTCAGCTCCCAAGAAGCTGAACAGCCTCCAATTGAAAAAGATTCCGGTGATTAGTCCTCCTCTGAACCTGAAATAATTCAAAACATAGCTCCAACCAGTAATAAAATCTTTCTCCTCCCCAAATCATAACTGCAAAAGCATAAAATATCCTCCCAAATCATCAAAGATATGACCAATCTAACAAGCAAAAGGGAGAAAAATCAACAGAAAAATGATTGGTTCAAAATTTAAATTAATCCTTCCTCCTCAGTTAATGCTCGTAAATCATAAGGCTCCCTCCTCCTCAATTACTAGACGTAAACGAAAATAAAATTAAAGCGCTTACTTAAAAGCTTCTCAATCAAAAAATCCTTATAGCAATAAGGCGGATTACCTATTGTTTATAATTCAAATTAGATTATTCGGGAGCTTGTTGAACACAATTTCAAAATAGCATATCGCTTAAATTTAAAATCTAGGATTAAAAATTGCAATCTCTCTGGATTCCTAATCAAACACTTAAAACCCTTTAAATAAGACATATGCCAAGTAACTCTCTCTCTTAACTCAGGATTCTTAAAAATTAATATAAAACCGGTGTGGAATTAGAAAACACCTAACCAGTGCTATCACTGAAAGTCATATTATCATCATTCAAAATTTTGCAATAGAGCCAGATGTGTAAAAATATATAAGATCTTCAACTTTAAAAAATAAACTAACTTTTGAACGAATGAAAAACATAAAGAATTAGGCTTATTAGACATCTTTAAAAAAAACAGAGAAAGCTTTTGAAATTTTCCCTGAAATGTACAATACATGGTGAAAGAATTTATTCTTCACACCCTAAATGGATTGCAACTAAAAACTTTTTTTTTCATAAAAATCTCATTTTTAATCATTCTTTCACCGAGTTCCACTCTCCTAACCCTTAAATTATACTTTTTATCGTATTTTCATTAAGGAATTACGATAACTGATTCAAATAAATTTTAAAAATTTTTTTTTTAACTGAATTCTTCTATTTAAGAAAAGAGAGAGAGAATTAATAAAAGTTTTAAACGCATTTCTATCGTTTCTTTCCCCCATAAAAAAATGTTTTAATTTTAATATTAGAAATTGATTTTTTTCAGAAAACCCTGTCTACAAAATAAATTCAAATTAGCAAAATGCAAAAATGCATATACTTTAGAAAAATCCTATTACAAAATCTTTATTTCAGAAAATCATATATATTTCGTTATATAACTTATTTCCTAATACTATAAAAATTACAGCGTAAAAAAATCATTATTATAAACAATTTTTTGAAAAATTCTGTAAAAATAATTTTATTTAGTTGCTGCCTCCAACTCTTTGATTAAAAAAAAAAAAATTTATAATCAGAATAAAAAAACTTATATGATCCCAAGTAAATTTGTAAGTTTATGTATTTATCATAAATAATTTTGAGTCTCTCAAATCTTTTCTTCCAAAGTTGTCTTTTGAAACATTTCTGACGAGGAAAAAGGAGTTGATATTGATTAAAATAATAATAAAAAAATTTAAAAAAAATAGCCATTTTATAATTCTCATATATACTGATTTCTCCATTTATTTCAAATATTTTATTACCATATTTTATACCCTACCAATTTAGAAAATTCGAAACAAACACTAAATTTAATAATTCCCATAAAACCCAACAGAACAAACTGAAATTGAAGCGCTAATTTTAAGTTTTCTTTAAAAAAAATTCTATTCAACCATATTTATTCAAAGAAGCAAATCAAGTATATATGTGTATATGCATTTTTATAAATAAGTGTTAAAAATATCTATTATGTATACTCATAGCAATTTTACTTCGTAAATATTTTCAATCAAACAAATATTCACAAAAATGAAATTTCCAGTTTTGGAACTAAATTATTGTAAAACAGAAAAAATTGTAACATTTAAAACTTTAATGAAAACCGTTATTCGATGCCTGAAAGTATATTTTTTCACTATTAAATAGTCTCAAAGAGAACAAAATTATAGAATAAGATGTATGTTTTTTATGAAAACTATACTGTAAGAGTATATATAATGTCGAAAATATGATAATCTCTTAAGACCCAGTTAAACCAAGATGTTTATGAGATCAATTTTTAGAAAGAACTTTTTTAAAAAAACGTTTTAAGATAGAATAACAAAACAGAATTTTAAAGAAAAGAATTTGGAACTTTGCTAATTTATTAATGCATTTTTATTTTCACAAGCAAAGCATTCTAAAGTACAAAAACGTCGCCAATGTTAACAACAAAAAGAATAAAAACAGTCGAAGCTGCCATAAAAATCAGTCATTAAATTAAATATTAAAACAAGATCAAACGATAAATTATTAAAGAAGATAATAATATTTTGTACGGATATTAAAATAAAAGGACGATAAAATATTAAATTAAATATATCTCTTAGCGATGTAAATATACCTCTAATATATATATATATATATATATATATATATATATATGTATGTATGTATGTATGCATTTATAAAAGTGAACGAAATATAATTATTATAATCATAATGAATTATAATGTAAATCTTTTGAACCTAACATCATGTCTCTTTTATTGTATGCTCATACATTTTTGCTGACGCCATTTTCTCAAAACAACAACATGTTAGCACATATTAATAAATCCTGGTCAAAAGAAACGTATCTATTCTACCCAAATACGCCGACGGGGGAAGGAGGCAAAACAAATCGTAACTCTTTTAATGAAACTACCCCAGGACTGGTCATTTGTGATTTTCCGAAATACTTCAATTTAAATTTTATACACGTGTAATATTGTTCGTTAGATGAAATTTATATTATATAGTAATAATAAAAAAGTTTTTTTTAAAGAGATAACTAAAACTAAACCGCAATAAAATTCAAACAAACTGACAACTTTTACTTCTCCGTCTAAATTCACGTTGAAAACTTTCCATTTTGTACATAAATTTTAAAATTTATTAACTTTTTTTGTTCTCAATTTTTTTTGACCTCCCCTCCTTTTCATTTCTAATTCCCAATCGCCACCTCTAATTCTACATTCGAAAAGCATAACTGAATCGAGTAATATCCTTCTGATTTGGTCCGAATCGGAATGGTTGTTGTTGTGAATCCACTGTGTAAGCCTCTCAAAATTATTAGTGTAAAAGATTTGTAATCTACTTGAGATTTGTAATTTACTTAGTAGCTACAGTGTGGCGCTGCAGTAGTAAAGCGCGAAGTATATTGTGATAAAGATTATCCAGCAACTGATACTCTCGAGCGAGAGACGCCATGTTTTTCCTTGTTTTCCATTTCTTGTAGTTAACAAGTGTCTGCAAATAAAATTTGTATAGTTTTTGGCATAACGACGTAATTATTGAGCCCTGGCGTTTTAAGTATTCAACATAGTGGCATCCCTGCCGGGATTGGACGAAGTTTTTTCATCCTTACGATACGTCAATCGGATTGTTAATAAGTCAACGATCTTTAAGTGAGCCAAAAACGAAAGAAGAAAATGACTACTGAAATGGAAATTGCCAAACAGAAGAGGAAAGCAGCCAGAGCTACGTATTCGAAGACAGTCAACAAATTACAAGAAATACTGGCCGCTGAAAGTCCAGATGAAGATGATTTAGAAATTCACCTTGGTCAGTTTATGGAAAAGTACAAGGACTTAAAGATGACCCACGTTACTGGTTGACATTTTGAACTCAATTCAATAAAATACATGAAGATTTAAGATTAGATGTACGCGACAAGTTTCAATATCTTCTTCAATCCATGAAACCGGACTCCATAGCAAAGCAGATAGTAGAATCCTTCCCAGCGACGGAGGCCAACTACAATAAAGCTATTGAATATTTAGAAAAGTGTTTTGAAAAAGAGAGCTTATTGATACAAATATACGTGCGAGAACTCTTAAAACTGGTCACAACTGACAAAACGAAGATAGATTTCATGACTCTGTACGACAAACTACAGACTCAAATTCGTGCCCTTGAGTCCCTACGACTTACACAGGATAAATATACTTTCCTGTTGTTCCTGTTGGTTGAATCTGCCCTCCCAACCGATTTAATTAAGGTATGGGAGAGACAAAAAAATGCCACTACGGAAACAGGTAAGAGTGATTTGGAATCCCTTATGGAGTTTGTTAAAAAGGAAGTAGATAGAGAGTTTAGAATTAAGATTACTCGTGAAATTTTAAGGCCTGAAAAATATGTTAAGAAAAATAAGTACGATACTGAGGTAAAAAGTGTTCCTACTGCTTGTGAATTGCTTAATGCTAATAATAATGCTAAGAATCATTTTTATGATAATAAGTTTAAGTATAAGAAACCAGTTTGTATATTTTGTGATACTGAATTTCATTTATCTGAGAATTGTGATAAGGCTTATTCTATGAGCTTAGATTATAAAAAAGAAATTATTAAGAAGAGAAATGCTTGTTTTGTTTGTCTCAAATGTAACCATCGATCTAGTCAGTGTAAATCTAAACACAAGTGTCCCTTGTGTAAGAAACGATACTTTATTGTTTTGTGTCCGGATTTAAATTCTCAAAAAGCTGAGAAAATCTCAAATGGAGATTGTGAAATCAAAACTAGTGAAACCAAAATAAGCACTCTCAACAATTTTATTGAAGTTTCAGATGTGTTTTTGCAAACTATTGTAGTTAAAATTAAGAATGGTTCTAAAGAAATTTTAATAAGAGCTGTATACGATTCAGGTGCTATGAAATCTTATCTAAGTGATGACATTGTTAAGAAAATGAATATTAAGTGTATGGGTGAAACAAGAACCAAACAGTCATTGTTCGGTGGAGTAGAAACCCCCGAGACGGTGTATAAAAATTATTTAATTGAGTTAAGTGACATTAAAAGTGTAAGTTGAATGTTTTAGGTCAAAAATGTATCTGCTCTTGTCTAAAACAAATTCCATCTGGTCCTTGGCTTAACGAACTTAAATTACATAAAATAAAAATTAGTGATCTTAAGACCAATAATTTAAAGGTTGATAAATAAATCAAATTGTTAATTGGTGCTGATGTTGCCGGTAAATTATTAATTGGTAAACTTGTAAATCTTGAGTGCGATCTGACGGCAATAAATACAAAACTAGGTTGGGCGATTATGGAAAAGTTTAACCCTGGCACTGAGCCAACTTTTGAGAATTCGGCTTCCCTCATTACGTCACTACTCGTAAAGGAGCGATGTATGAGTGATTTATGGAGATTAGATGTTTTGGGCATTACGGAATCTCCAGTTAGTAAAAACAAAGCTCAGTTACAAGAGGATACGCAGAAATATTTTGAGTGTTGATAATGAGGGTCGGTATGAGATCGCTTTGTCTTGGGTTTTAGATATTTCAGTTTTGCCTGGTAATAGGATTAATTCGGAAAAGTACCTTTCAAGAGTAAAAAGAAAACTAACGAATTCCAATAATTTTGATAATTTTGGTAAGGTTTTTGAGGAATGGTTAGATCTTGGTATAATTGAGAAAACACCAACTGAGGAAGTAAGAGATGTTCATTACTCCTGTAATTAAAGAAATAATTAATTCACAGGTCTGTGATTAAAGAAAATAGCACCACTAAGATAAAACCGGTGTTTAATGCTAGCTATCATTTACCTGGTGTCCCTTCTTTGAATGATTTCTTATCAACTGGGCCAAATTTAATTGAAATGATTCCCTCTATCTTAAAACGTTTTCGTTTGATTACGTAGGTGTTACTTCTGACATTGAGAAGGTCTTCCTACAGACTGCCATAAGAGAAAAAGATCGGAATTTTTTACGGTTCCTATGGTTTGATAAGGGTAATCACGAACAGATAGAAGAGTATCGACACAGAAGAGTTGTTTTTGGTATTACGAGCAGTCCATATTTGCTGGCTGCGATTTTAAAATTTCATTTGGATAAGCTACCAGAAAATTTAAGGCTAACTGCAACTATTCATAAGAGATCTTTTTATGTGGATGACTGTGTGACAAGTTTGCATTCTGAGATTGAACTTAGAAAGTTTTTCTTAGAATCGAAATCAATCATGTCATCGGGTCATTTTAATCTCAGATGTTGGAAGTCAAACATTAGCAATGAAATCTTTGATGAAGATTCCTCCAATGAAGACAGTATTTCTGTGTTGGGTCAAAAATGGCACACAGATACGGACACACTGTCCTGCAAATTAGAACAGGCTAGTATTAATTCAAATGAAACAATTACTAAGAGAATAGTTTTGGCTGTAGCTCACCAAGTATTTGACGTCGTAGGATACACAGCTCCTGTTATGTTAACCCTTAAAATGATTTTGCAGGAAACATGGAACCCTAAGCTTAAGTGGGATGATAGTCTCCCAGAAGATTTGGCTAATAAGTTTAAGTCTTGGTATAAAAATTTACATTTACTTTCAGATATAAAAATAAGTAGGTGGTTTGGACTAAAATCGACAAGTAAATCGATAACTTTACACTTATTTTGTGACAGTAGCAAAAAGGCTACGATGCATGTGTATTCATCAGAGTGGAAGGAAGCGATGAGGTGAGAATTAGTTTAGTGCAAACAAGGTCTAGAGTAGCCCCTTTAAAACCCATTACAATTCCCCGTCTGGAACTTTTAGCTTGTAGCATAGTATCTAGATTACTCACTTCTATAATTAAAGAACTTGATCTATCTAAGGTTGATGTTTATTGTTGGACTGATTCAACTACAGCTTTGTGTTGGATACAACGTAACCAAAACTGAGGAACCTTCATTCATAATTGGGTTTCTGAAATACGTTTATTGACTTTAAGTATTCAACAGTTGTCATAAGCAAACATATCAGAAATTGTTTTCACTAAGAAATTCGTCAAAGACACGAAACTCCCCTCCCTGTAACTGGTTTAAACTAACATATAGTTTTATTGCATGAACAATAAAAATATTTTTTCACTCTTATTTTGAACTTTCCCTTTATTTTCCCCAACGGATTCTCTTTGACAGCCTTTTCTGCTATCCACAGTTAGAGAGAAATACTTGAGACACTTTCATGTCAGTCCTTAATTTTTAAAAACTATATCTTCATATAAGAGCCATGTGTTCAACCAAAGTTCAATTTCAAATTGCTAAGTTGAAACGACCGCCCTTCATTAAACAACTCTTGCGCCATACCTTAGTTAAAGATATCAAGTTGTAAAGATCAACTGGAGACACTCAAGAAGAAACCAAAATAAAAAATCGCTCTCTTTCGAATCTCAAATTAACTTAGCAATTCTGACTTAGGATTAATCAATAAATTTTTATCTTACCAATTTCACTTGCATAATTCAATCAATTTACAAACAGTTGATTCTTATCTTAATACATCTAATATAAAATCCACTTCAATCTACAAAGCTAATAGAAGAGTTTCAATCCAAATAATAGTTATCTTTCAGCAAGTCGTTATATCCTCTATTTCCGTTCATTTCACATTATTTATATTTCCTTTATACATCATTATCTCTAAAGCACTTCAATGACCTTTGTCTTCGTTTAATTTACCTAATCACGTTTCATTTTGGTTTGGAAGAAATTGTAATTTTATGCAATTCAGACTGATATAAAATTTACGCGGTAAGTGAAGAGAAAATGGCGAATAGCCCAACGTCGCAAAGTGATTCTGAGAACGATAAAGTGGCAATTTTATTCTTACTTTATTAAAACTGGTACGATTCGATTTTTTAAATGTTTTTTTTAAAAAACATTCTGAAAAAAAAATTATTTTACTAGGCTTAATTGGAAATAACGTACTGTTTTAAAATATTTCAGAAGAGGAGTAATTTAAATAAAGTAACTATTCATTTCAATAGCTTTAAGAATTTTTCTGATTAATGCAATGTTTATAAAAAACGATTTTTGAAACTATGTTTTGGTTTGTTTTTAGTCAGCAAACAAAATTTGTAATTTGTGTCTCAATATAATAATCGTCTCAAAATTTTAAAATGAAATGTATTGAAAATGCGATATAAAGGATAGACATACATTTATTCTTTTGTTTGCATATCCTGTAATATAGTAGTTTCTATCGTGAAAAAATTACATGTGTGGTGATGTTATTTATTTCGGGATTTGTGACTACCTTTAACAAAATAAAGCAATTGTTGCTTCTATATATATATGTTTTGAGGCCTTAACAATTTGTACAGATAATAGTTTGTCTAAAAAAATAAGTTACATTCGTAATTTTTAAACTCTCATTTTTTTTTTAAATCAGGAATTAAGTAAAATAATCTAGTATAAGGAACTGAATGGAAAGTAATAATATTTCAGTCTGTAGTAGTACAGTTATTGAAGTTAGGCTCCAAATAAAGCGTGACCTTGATGTAAATAATTATATTTCACACTTAATTTTCTTAAGAATAAAGAATTTCTTAAGAATTTAGGGGAACACTTTCATCAAAAGCTTAAGAATCATTTTATTTGATATAACTGCATATTGACATATATCTCATCAATTCTACTCAAAATTCTTCAGATTTCCTGATCTGCGTCAAATGAAGAGTTTTAATTAACGTAGCCGAAGTCTTTTATAAATCAAGGGACTGTATAAAAACAATTTGAAAGAATCGAAATTAATTATTTGAGATTAGAAGCATGCTCAGAGATGAGAGTTAATTCTGTTTTTCGGGATTATTAACTCTTTTGGGTTTTATAATCCCCTTTCTGGCTGAAAACTATTGTGATACTGAACTGTGGAATCTATACTTATCTAGAAAGAGTTTAAGAATCATAAGGAATAATTACAAATTAAGAAATTGCAATAACTATATTAATCTTCCAAACATGCGCGTTTGCGCTAAATTTACAAAAAATACAGTTTTCGAAACTCTTCACTCGCCCAGAACAACAAGAACATTTGAATATGACATCTTATTTACCCTCAACAGAAAGGAATGAACCAGATGACGTTCAAAAGCAACTTTTCATTTTACACTTGACCATTGCACTAAGTAGTTGGTCGTTTGTAAAAATTATTACACGATCGCATTTATGAAACTAAGTTTGCAATGCTTTTCTACAAGTTTTTGTTACTTTGTTTTGTTTACGTATATATTTTATTGTTTTAATTTGTGTATGGTCCTTTTTGATTTTTGTATCGGTGAAATAATGCGGTCACAAGCATTTATAAAAGACAAGTGTCTTAGATTTTTGATGGCTACTAAATTAAAAGAATATTCTATAGGGAATAATAGCCTTTTTGATGCTCTGTATCCCATAAAACCAACCAATCAGTCAATCAAGTGTCTTAGATACACATACGAAGATCACTCTACCATTTAAATTATATTTTTGAATTAGAAATTTCTAACGAGTCATTTATTTATTTAACGTGTGTTTCATCATTGGGAGTTTACTTGCAAAAACTGCCAATGTCTATTAACATATGCTAACATGCTGCTGTTTTTAAAAAATGGCGTTAACGAAAATTGGAGGGCATAAAGGAAGAATTCGTGGTGTTAGATTCAAGAGATTGACATAATTCATTATGATTATAATTACATTCAGTTTACTTCATGTACTTTTACATTGCTGAAATATATTTAATTTATTATTTTATCGTCTGCTTTTATTTTAATTTATGTACAGAAAGTTATTGTCCACTTAAATAATTCACTGTTTGCTCTTATTTTAAAATTTTATTTAAAATTTGACTTTTATGGCAGAATCGTCTGTTTTTATTCTTTTTACGGTTAACATTGGTAATGTTTTTGTATTTTAGAATATTTTGCACGTGAAGATAAAAATCCATTTGAAATTGAAGAAGGTGCTTTTTTTTCTTATAGAAATTGCATCTGGGGGGGGGGGGGGGTGGGGCGCGGAAGTACGCTTACTTAACGCTAATTAATATTCATTTCGAATGTACTACTTTTCCGAGAACTTAACAGAAAAAAGAAAGAAACGTAAGCACATGTTAAAATGAAATTAACAAATCCAATTTCAAATTTTCATAGTTGTTCCTATCGAAATATAAGATTGTGTGTGTGTGTTTTCTTTTAGATTTGCCTTTTGTAAACATTAAATCTATCTTGGATTTTAAACATAGAAAGACTCATGAACTCATCCATCCATCCCCTGATTGTTGTAAAAACCATGCTTAACCATGGATCAACAATAAAATATACCATTTCCCTCACCTGGGAAGGTGAGAAGTATATATACAGTAATCGATCCTTTTCCTAAACAGGTTTGTTTGCAGAAGAGGTATTATTGTAAAGCGGAGTCATTTATTCTTTCGTGACAGTTGCCAAAACGCAATTATCAGAAAAAGGAACAAATTAAAACTGAAATGGGAAATTCAAAAACTGGAAGAAAATATTCATTTTGAAATAAAAAAAATAATATTATTAAAGGAAGTATGCTGTTTAGGAAGAAGGCAAAAATCTTCTCTTTTAAGGGAACTATTTACTTATGCTCAAAACGAAAAGAATCATGTGAGTGCTTCGCCCATCCTATGAATATATCATTCCCTTTTCCCCCTATCAGTAGATAGTAGTGAACCAGTTAGTCAGGTAGTATAAGTGACTGAATTGTCACATGCTTGTAACCCGCACTACTGGAACGTAGCGAGCTTCCGAAGCCCCGGAAAGCTTTATAAGGTAATTTTTTTTTTTTTTTTTTTTTAAAATTCTGTTGCCTACTCGATTATACTTTTAGCTTTGTGAAAGTCCTGTTATCATTGTTGTATTTTATAATTGCAATAAATTAAATCTGTTAGGAAATGGATTTAACATTTTTGTTATTTAAGCTTACGAATTGATAAATCCGAAAGCTAGAAGAGGATGGTAATAGATAAAATTTTCATGCAATAAATTGAGTTTCAGATCTAACCACTGTTTAGAAAATGAAACTAAAGCTAGATTTAACCAATAGGAATAGTTTCATTCTTATGTTTTTGAATTTCATACAAGGTTGATAATTCCTACTCTGTTTATGAATTTCTACTGTTGTTCTAGCAAATCAAATTTATAGCTAAATGGATATTTCGCTGTATGAATTATGTAAAATTAAGTATTCTGTTCCTTGTTATCAAAATTAGAGAAAACAATAAAGTATGATGTCACTTTTTGCTTACTTTCGCTCAAAATCCCCTATTCTAGTAAAAAAAAAATATATTATAATACAAGTATTTAGAAAATTGCTCTTTTAAAATCTATCTCGCTAAAAATAAGCTCGTTTTATTTACACGTTAAGCTAATGCGAATATATTTACTATATATGTGAAGATTGGGTCCTAAGATTTAATAATTGAATTTACTGAAACAATTCCATTAAATTAGATTCCAATGAACTTTATAATGTAAATGAGCACATTTAATTGCTATTGATTACACAAATAGATTTCTATTTGAAAAAAAAAAATTTTTTTTCTTCGGCTTATAAATATTTTGCCAGGATGCATAATCAGAAATAACTATCAGCTATTATTCTCCAGTCGGCAACCCCGGGAACACACTCGCATTTTCTCTTTGATTATGTATTGATTGTGTTATGCACAAATATACAATACAACTTTTAAAATATGCATTACTCAATAAAAAAGTAAATATCGCATTACTCAATTAAAATATGCATTTAAAGCACTCAATTGAGCTGAAATTTTCTATACACGATTGTTTTAGATGACAATATGATAATTCAATTATAATTAATAAAAATTAATTGATTAAAATGAATTATTTAAATAATTAAATTTTACTCATAATTCCATTTACTTACAACGTGAAACGAATATTGAAACCAGAAAATTGAACTATCCCCTCATGCAATTTTAAGGTATAAAAAAAATTATGTTACGTAAAGTTTGAAAAAAAACCCTATGTTTAAAAAATTCGTTTCTTACCGGTGTTATTTGTTTATCCAGAGAATTTAAATTTATTGCAAATCAAAATTAATTTCAATGAAGAGGGCTCTTTTAAAATTAAAAGGTAATAAAATATCTAGTAATATGTATGATAAAATGGATCATATCTCCTTCAGTATTTATAAAATTCCGTAATTTGGGAATTCATAAAATCTGAATATTTTTAGAAATATAATTTATAACCAAAAATATTACGTAACTTTGGATTTTTCTCTAAAATACAGGATATTTATATTAACGTGAATAAATGTGTGAAAATTTGTTTGGATACAGAATTTCTTTTGAATTTCAATATGAGTGATTTAAAATATAACAATTATAATTGCTAGTTTTTTTTTCTTTGGTTTCGTTAAAAAAAAATTTAAATTTTTGTATTATTTTATTATATGTAGTTTTATTTTCGCCTCTTTTTATATTTTGTACTTAATTTTTTTTTTTTTATTTTTCCTATCTTACTGCTTTAAAAAAAAAAAAAAAATCTTTAAAATTCCTTTGCGATTAATGACATTTTTATATTTCCATTTTATAAAAATTGGAAAATCCTGTTATGTTAGCGTTAAATATATATTTTGTTGCTTGGTAATTGTTTCATGTTAATTTTTTCATCTAATTCGTTAATTTTTGGATTGCTCTTTCTGTGTGTTTCTTGATTAATGTTTGGTATTTCTCTTTATCGATTTATATTTTTTATTTTGTTTCTTATACTACAACGTGGTCTTTTTGCATTTTGTTATATTTGAACTCTATGGAATTTCCATATTTCTATATAACATTTTTCTATAGTGGATATGGGGCCTGTAAAACATATTGAAACTATTGCTAAATGCCATCGTAACCAATAAATGCCTGTTCCCCCCATAAGCAAAATTCAGAATTTATAAATATTACAGTTTATTTTCTTTTTTTAGTTTATTTCTCTCCTTCATGTTCGTCTTGGTTAGGTTTCACTTTCTCATGTTTTGAACATTTGTTTTTTTAAGAGACATTCAAGGGCCCATTATTTTAGTTAGATCAATTTTGGTGTACCAGATTATCTTACAATTACGGAGTATGTATATAAGCCATAAATGAAAACCCTTCGGTCTTTTTTTTTACTTTTTGCAGGCTTTAGAATACGTTCTGAACTTACATTGATCGAATGTGTTAATTTAGAGAACTTCATGTTCAAAAAGAGTGCATATGCACTTATACTTGGATATACACTTAGTTTTAAATAAATTTTATTGATGTTGAATTTTCATGATGAAGAGACTGAGAGATCACAATATTGTTAACGTCTTTCGTAGGTGCAACAAAAGGACTATTCTTGCCGCACCTATAATAACAACCTTGAACTTCGGTCAAGTGACGAAGACGACACCTGACCTGACACCTCTCTCTCCAAGTTTCCTCGCTACACTCTAGGGAGGATTTAAGAGTCTTGACATATATAATATGTATCAACTCGCTCCACGACATCAGTTATTCTGTTATCATGATCAGCTACTATTGTTTATCAGATCGT
Source organism: Nephila pilipes (assembly GCA_019974015.1). Classification (NCBI taxonomy): domain Eukaryota; kingdom Metazoa; phylum Arthropoda; class Arachnida; order Araneae; family Nephilidae; genus Nephila; species Nephila pilipes. Next base: position 175,795 of record BMAW01076116.1, read on the forward strand.
AGTATTAGTGGTATCAGAGCTCGAACCCACGACTCGACAGGAAGAACACATGATCCTGAGTTCGCGACCATGAAGGTCAAATTACCACCACCGTTAAATTCTGAGAAATGTGAGCTTGATTTATGGCAGAATGCGACTTTGCTACGCCAATAGCCCCACTTGATGTCCTTAACCCTACTGTTCCCTATTGTGTTGACAGGTGCAGCCATTTTACTCAGCCCCTCTGCTGCTCTCCTGCTGTGTTACCATGCGGAATCTTACTAAACTCGACTATCTGCAGTTACTGATAAATAATTGGTTGTTGACATTAGACGAGTTTTTGGCAAATTATTCTTATTCAATTTCACGCGAGCACAATATTATGTAGTAAAAAGAAATAAGTCAATTTATATATGTCAGTGGTTATAACGGGTAAATTGATTTAATTTAATTTTTTATTGAAAAAAAAAACAAAAAAAACATTAACTCACGGGCGAGATTAAAAACAGATGAGGGGTAGGATTTGTGCAGTGGGCTTTAGTTTGCGAACTCCTATTATATATCATGCATGATGTAATCGCTAAAAATTTTTTATTCTGTCTAAATCCAAACAGTATAATAATAGCTTTTGAACTCCCTAAAAATTAGTTATTTAACACTGAAAATAAATAAATAAATACTTTTTATATCGCGCATTATTTCAAAAAGGACAAAGAAAATTCTGTGAACGATTTTCCTCGATCATATTCAATTTAATGAAAATTCGTTTTAATTAGATCAACGTACATAATTTTCATATAAGTATATGCCTATCATTTATCAAGAAAATTTATTTTTTATCTTTTCAGTTGAAAAACGGGTGAGAAGGAATTTGGTCAGTTTTATTAATAACCAATACTGAGTTATGCTATAATTTTTTAAAAAAATTAAATGACGTTTATTTGCTTTTGCGTGAAAAAGCCTGGATTATAAGAGAAATTTCAAACTCCAAATTTATAGAAGAGAGTACTTGTACATATCTGTATTTTAATTATTTCTATTGACAAAAAAAAAAAGGAATTAGTTAATTACTTCCTCTATTTCTTTTTATTGCTCCTCTTTAAAAAAATTTCATCCCTTCTATAATTCTTTTTTCTTTAAGAAAATATACCATAAAAATTTGAAGTTCATTCAAGTCTGAAGGACTAAAAATTAAATATCTTGCGTGGACTATCATTTTTGCAAAGAAATGAAAATATATATATATAAGATTAAATCTCAAATCTTTTGTTTTTGAAAAAAAATTATACTTCTTTTTCGTTATATACAGTAGAATTATTTGATGCTGTACTGAACATTTTAAGTTAATTTGCATGATCGAAACATTAAAATAGGAAATATTTTTACAGTTTTAATACTTTCGAAGTGAAACAAAATACGTTCTGTAGGAATTTTGATCGGATTCTCTGAAAGATGTTAAAAAATTTGTCTTCTCGTAATTATTTTATAAATATAAGTGGGGAGAAGAAAATAACTACAATCAAAATTTTATCTTATTGGCATAGATTTTATGATTATAAAAAAAACTGAAGGGAAGAAAAGTAAAAGAAAACATTTGATGATTGTGTAATCAGAAACTGCCAAGAAAAAAAAACCTAAGAATTTTCTTTTAGGGTTGCTTTTCCTAACAAAAATACCTCAGATTTCAGTTTCAATGTTTTTTTCTATCGTTATATATTATTTCCAGTCAATCTAGTAACTATTTTCTTTTAAATATTACATATTGTATTCATATTACTTATTATTTATATTTATTTTAATATATGTTCAATTCTAAAACTTTAAAAAAAATTCAGTAAAATTAAAAGGTGCTATGTGATGTACACATTTTGCTCTTTTTTTTTTAATAAGTAATGGTATTTTCTTTTCACTGCAAAGATATCGTTATTATATCTTGTGTTTTGCAATTTGGAACTTATAAAAATCAATGACATGTCGTAACACAAAAAAATTGGATTTATCTAAATATTTTAATATGAAATTGAATATAAATACTTACATAATATTCAATTGCTTTGGTTGCGTTTTAAATAATATAAGGTCATTATATTCAGGTCTGAGTGACAAACATAGCATCTTTAAAAAGTGAAGACATTTAAATATTTAGATATTATATAAATTTATTTTTCATTTTGGAAGAAATTAATAACCTCTATCTCACTGACACCATCTTGCAGTAAACAACACACAAATATGGAATCCGGGTTCTGTATAATAAAGTCATCCGCTTTGATTTAACAATCGAATCAAGAAAGAATATGATCCAGTTCATATCCAGAAATTTCTTCAACATAATTTTAATCCATTCAAATTCCATCATTAAAACTCAAATAATCTTTGCAAAAGTAACGAAAAATATAGAAATATTATTTATGCGACAACAAAATGATAAGCCCCCATAAAACTTTAATTATAAACTTCATTTTGTCTTAATTTTATGTCTTGGACAAATCTAACATTATTTCCCCCCTCATTTATTATGACCACTTTGTTGCATAATTGTTCAGTTCTCTGTAGCAACAGTAACTTCATTTTTTCTCAAATTCCACTATCAGGTCGGACAAAACCAAGGTCAAGCATTTCGCATTTCGAAGTACTTTTCCATTTGCGCACCCCTTTTCCTCTTTTGGTCGGCGTCATAACATTTTTCTATCTTCGGCTCTGATTCTCTCCCCCCCTTCCCCCTTCACTTTCCCACTGTTTTCCCTTTTCACGTGGATTCTCAAATCTTTCGTTTCTCGGTGTACAAACCGCAAAAAAGTGGAAATTTTGGAAATTATTATGCTATTATCGGGGTCCCAATCAGTGACACCCCACTGCATAGGAGGAGGAAGTACTTGATAGCAGAAATATTTTTCGGGGTTAAAAACTCTTTCGGGCTTTTATCTCCGGTATGGCTGGAATAAATATTTTTATTAAGCTGAATTTAGGATCTACACGTGACCAGGAGTAAATAATTAAATCAGAGAAATTTTTTATTTAGATTCATTAAAATTAAGACAAGCAATTCATTAAAGTTTGGGGTTTACTTGGATATTAGAATTTATTATAAGTCATTAAAATTTATAGTTGAGGAAAATGGTGGTTATTTCTGAGTTTGATTTAAAATTTTCAACAATACTATTAAAAGTGGGTGATCTGATGATTTTGAACTCAAATTTAAGATTTTTGTTTTGGTAGTGAAGTTTATTATCCTGAAGAATAGGTAGATTTGTAGCAGAATTTTTGTAAGCAGCTATTGCAGTGGAGGTTTGGGTATCCGAAGTTGGTTTTCCAATCTGGTGCGAATAGAGTTTGAGATGGGATTTTCAGAAATGTAAATTTTTGTTGATCGTATCTCTAGTTTTCTGATTGGTTGAGAGAGAATTTGGAGAGATATTTTTTTTTCTTGGTTTGGGGCTATTTTGAGTTCTAATAAAAGGAAAATAAAAATGTTATGAAAATTTTTATTGAATAACCTTTTAGGATTTCTCATGGTCTATGAAGTTGGTGGTTGTTTTGGGAGGAGGAATTTTTCTAAAGAGTTCTGTTTGAAGTAGTCTCTGTTCTATTACATAATTTGATGGTAAGTCTATTATAAAAGTTTTGAGTGGGGGATATTTCATTGATATCGCTGTTACGCACGTACCAGCGAACATTACAAATAATAATAATAATTGTCTGAATATAAGAGTACTTGAAAAGGAGAATTTAGCAGACTGATATTTGGTAATTGATAGAATAGTTAATAGTTCCAGTTAGACTATAGAAGTTAAAATGCACACACACACACACACATATATATGTGTGTGTGTGTGTGTGTATCAATTCCAAAAAGCCCTGATTTCGAGATAAAATCAGTGTAGAGAAAGGTAATACTTATAGAAATAGTATTGATGGTCTGACACACTAACCGTATTCCTGTATATCCACCAGTCATACTACCTTTTGTAAGGGTGGCTACGGTTCTAATTTCTGTGCGAAATTAACTTCAGTTCACATTCTCCCCTATTATCTACGGATGTGCTATCAATCAATCGTTTCACTACATACAAGTAGGCCTCCTGCAACGCGTTTCCGCTCCAATACGGTGGGGAAAATACGGAAATTTTTTAATAACGCGGTTTAGAAAATGCAGCTCCCCCTAAATCTGAAGCTCTTTTCAATGAATAAACTAAAAACTTCACTCTGAAAGGTATAGAAAAATGTTTGGACATGGCGAAACAAATGGAATCTTACTTTTTACAGAACGACCTTTTGTCTGAGAGAGCGGGAATACTTAAAAGGTTTCTTCAAAATTGCTTATCTGCATATCAATACAAGATTTGCAAAGCAAGAACAAACAATCTCTAATCACAGATTTTTTAAAACTTAAACCTATCGGAAGTGCAGTAGAACTTGTCGATGTGTATGTATATATAATGGCAAACATTACCATTTGTATTTGTTTACATTGTAAATTAAATTAGCACGAAAACTCTATTAGCTACTCCCTGTGGAAACTCCCAAAAAATAAATTAATTATTCAAAAACTCGTGCTTATAAAAAGTTCGCAAATTATAATGTTAAGATAAGAAGAGACATGACTTATATAACAAAAATTAACTTTGTACCTCTATGTGCTTGTTATGTAACATGTGTTATATTAGGCAAATTAAAATAAAATTACTTGGAATTAAAGCAAAATTTGTTCATTAACGGAAGCATGTTTCTTTTTCCCCGTTTACTATGCTTTAAAATGACCTCAGGTTTTCATGTAGCACCTTATCATCTAGAGACGCGTCTTAAGCAGCCAACATTACATTATTGAAGTTAAAAGGATTAAGCAAAGAAGCAGAGCTTGAGAAAGATTTAAACTTATTTTACCCCCTTTGGGACAGGGAAAAACCTCTTCAAGTAAATATGCGATTTACACACCTAAGTCGAGCCTAAGTGACCTTTCCTCTAGTCGCGTCTAAGTGACTGCGGAAACCGGTACCCTTTGGGGTATGGCGAAAGTATTCAGGAGAAAACGAACTCCCATTTCAGCCCTTAAAGGCCCAGCTAATATCGCACTTAGTAACACTGAAAAATCTGAAATTTTGGCAGATTCACTTCAAGATCTTAATTGATCTTGAAGTGAATCTGCCAAACTTAATGACATAATGAACAAAACTTAAGACATATGAACTTAATGACATAAACACAAACAATCACGACGACAATGTAAAGGATGTCGTTCACAGTTACCTACAAAACGAAGGTATTGTAGGTAACTGTGAACGGCCAAGATTACTTCCAAGGCCAAGATTACTCTCCACCACTAGCATCTGAAATTGCAGAATACATCAAGAAAATAAAAATTAACAAAGCACCCGGATAAGAAGGAATAACCAATAAAATGATTAAGAACCTTCCTCATCTATGCATATTCCAACTCCGAAATATTATTAATAACATGCTAGACCTCGGTTACTTCCCAGATTCCTGGAAAACCGCCGTAGTCATCCCAATACTGAAGCCTTGAAAAGATCCCACCCTACCCAGCAACTACAGACCAATTTCACTACTTCCAATCCTCAGCAAAATAGCCGAAAAAATTATTCACAATAGACTTTCCAACTTCCTCCAAGAAAATGACATAATAATTCATCAGCAACATGGTACCAAAGCTATCTACCACCCACCAACTACTTAGAGTCATTGAATACATCAAAACAGGATTTTACAAAGGCCAATACACAGGAGCGGTTTTCCTGGATATCCAGAAAGCCTTTGACCGAGTCTGGCATACAGGATTAATCTACAAAATGATGAACTACAACACCCCTCCATATCTTGAGAAAATTATCAACTCATATCTTCAAAATAGAAAATTTCAAGTTACAGTGAACGAAAACCTTTCAAAACCAAGAACAATAGAAGCAGGAGTCCCTCAAGGAGGAATCCTCTCAGCAACTTTATTTAATTACTACGTGAATGACATCCCTAAACACCAAAATACAAAAATATGCATGTATGCAGATGACACTGCGATATTAGCACGACACTATTTTTCATCAAACATTGGCCAACCACTAAACGAACACTTACAGAAACTAGAAGTATGGTACTCTACCTGGAAAATAGCCCTGAACGTTTCCAAAACAGAGGCCGTCTTCTTCTCACGAAACTACAGAAAAATAGAACCAGACATCTTTCTGGAAAACAAAAATATACCCTGGTCTCTAGACACCAAATATCTTGGTGTAACGTTGGATAAAAATCTCACTTTTAAACAACATGTACGACGAATTAAAAAGCGGTACAGATCTGCAGTAAATAATTTATTTCCCCTTATCGCGCGAAAATCTGCTTTAAGCAGACGTAACAAAATGCTTATCTACACCCTGATTTTAAGACCCATCCTGACCTATGCTAGCCCGGTCTGGTCACACTGTGCTAACACCACCTTCGACTTGCTAGAAAAATCCCAAAATTCCACCATTAGAACAATAGTAAATGCCCAATGGTACATGAGAAACACTGATATCAGATTTTCAATTAAATTACCCACCCTAAAAAATTTCATTAAAAAATTATCTGAAAACTTCTTCCAAAAAATGGATTCATCAAACAATAAAACCATTCAAGAAATAGAAAAATACACCCCACTCAGAAATAACCGACAACTACACAGACCAAGAGAAATCCTAATATTATAAATTTATAGTTCATTTTTCTAAATTACACTGATTAAACTCAAACACAGTCACCACTAGTCCCCCCCATACCAAGCATTCACCCCTAGTCACACCATACCAAGCTTTCACCCCTACCCAAACACATATATATACTAAATTAGCTCACCCCACCACCGACCACACAGAACGCGCTCTCAATACGGCCAGACCGAGCAAGCAAGCAGGAACTCAATAGACTTCTGCTGCAATATTCTAAACCTACTCCAAGCAATCCATTCTAATTTTGATTATTTTAATTAGTGAATCTATAATAATTTTATTTAATCAACTATTAAATTTTAAAACTTTAAAGTATTTTATAAAAACTTTAACTTTCAAAGCTATTGCAATGTAATTTATTTTAAAATATCAATAATAACTCATTAACTTTTGGGCAAGTGAAAAACCAAAGTGCAGTTCCCCATTTAATTAAATAGCCATTTCACAGGGGATAGAAGCCCGTGAGGGTTAAGTTCCCCGTTATAATAGTTGTCGCTACCCGTCTAAGTGACCTTTCCTCTGTCCAGTAGAGTTCGGAGGGCATGTGCCATGACCTTGAGTAACAATCGAATGATCTGCTTCTTGTTTTCGCACATTCTGTTTATTTGCTCTTCTCTTTTTTCCCTTTCAGCGTGTATAAGTTTTACCTGGCTCAAGCCTGGAAAATTCGCGGACCCCATGTGGGGTGTCCAACGTCAGTCTGCGGCTCACGGAGCCAGGTCATCTGAACAAATTTTTTTTACTGTGCATTAAAGTACCAAAGAACGTTCTGCCACGAGTCGTTCGTATCGTATCCCAACAAATACCTCAGTATATTGACTCAGCTATGGTCACAATTTTTCTTCAACATTCTTATTCAGAAACAATTACAAAGTTACGGAGCATGGGCCCTCTCGTGTGAGTGGGCAATACATTTAATAACATAACATCCCTTGATTTATTGCAGAATGTTCTTAGTTTCTCTGAGGTGGATAAGTGGTTGCCAGCGATTCTTGAAGTGAAAGAAGTTTTTGACGTGAAAGTTTTTAATTGGCGTTGAAAAAAAGGTGCCAAAATTAAAAAAAAAGGTGATAAATCGAATTTACTCACACACACGATGCGGCCCGCAGGAATAAAATGCATTTCCAAAGCGGCCTGCAAAGTCTTTTGGAATGAACAGCTGTGTCCTAGATTATATGTAAACCTTTTTTCGTAAATTAACGAGTATTCAGCTCGAATTTGCTTAACATGGTTCTTGAGCCAATAAATGCAAGCAATATTTTTTACGAACTTGCGTCCTTTAAATAAACGTTTTTAAACGAGAAATCTATACTCTTTTCACTTACAAAACAACATCATTAAAACATTCTTGAAGGATTGTCTTTGAAGGAAAGAATTGTCTTTATTGTTCCACATCCCTCATAACTTCCAATCAATCAACACTGAAACAAAATCATTATTGTTCGCAATGATAACATAAGAGCGAGAGGGGAAAAAATGCTGCTTGTGTCTGCTTTATTTATTTTTTTTTTAAATCGTGAAGTATAAATGAATTACATCTGGAATTTTTTTTTTATTGTATCTTGTTTTTAATTTCATCAAAAGTTTTACATTATTTATTTTTCCATATCCCGTTTTTTTTCTACAAAATCAAAATGTCTCGAAGGGAAACATTTTAACCGTCTTTAGAAAAAGAATTTTGTAGCAAATAATAAACTCTTAATTTTTAAAAAAATGTATTTCTGGAAATTTCGTTTTTATCGTTTCTTATTATTAATATTTTAAATCTTCTCTAATATCATTTGATACACATGAAGACCACCTTACAAAATAAGTATCTGGTTAATTTTAAAAAAGTTAATAACTCTGTAATTCAAATTATATGTATTTTTTCTGTTTTACAATCTTATATATAAATATTAACAAATCAAGAGGCAGTCGAAAGTATTTCACAGTTTAAAAGAAGTTAAAATATTTTTTGTAGTGTCTGTGGTGGTAACCTGTGATCATGGCAGCGGACTCGCGACCGGCAGTAGCCGAGGCTGATGCACGTTAAATCTGTCTAGGCCTTAAGTCCTCCCGTAGCGTGGTGTGGAAGTTAGGAGAGGGGGCAGCTTAGGTGTTGTTCGCGTCACTTGACCAAAGCTCAAAATTACGTGGTCCGTCGTCAATAGCTCTCGTGTTGCTTCTAGAGCGACCAAATCTAAACCAAATCATTTTTTTTTGTATAAGTTTCATTTTGCTTAATGCGTTAATGGTTTTAAGTTAATTTTGCTTTACTAATACGTTTTTAATGACAGCTTTTGTTTAAATTTCCTTTTTCTTGACAGATGTTCTCAAGAAATAATTATTTGATAATTAAATTATGAAAGACTTGGTTTTTCCCCCTTATGTAATAAATCAGAAGTTGAATATTAGAATAACATAACATCGAATCGTAGACAAAAAATTATCGCAATTGATTTGAAGAATTACAATTAGATTCAACCTTTTTATTTTATATTTTTCATTTCTGTTACATCATTTTTAGGTCTCCTGCTTACTCAGAGCAAGCATCTCGTTAAAGTGAAAGATTTGAAATACTTTTTGCTTTAAAAAAAAAAAAATTTAACCATTAATTTTGTTTTTTAAAATAAAAAAAAAAAAAATTTACCAAATTTTTTCCCAGAAAAAAATTTTTAAATTTAATTACAAAAAAAAAAAAAAAAAAAAAAAAAAAAAATTACAACTATTTTTGTAAAAATTGGTTCAAGCACTTGAGGTTTTCCCTTATTTCAGTTATTGTTTCGTCCTGGGGGGAGGGAATCTTTTTTCTTAACAAATTTTCAGGATCATCCGATTGGGAGATTTACACCGACGGATAAAGAATCGAATCCAAAACTGGGCTCGCCGTGTGTGTCTTCCACCGGGGTGTCCTAAATAGGATCTACATGTTTATACTGAATTCTTGTAATTGAGTTTTTCTTTTTCTTTTTTTTTTTTTTCAATTTTTCTCGTTTTCTCTTACTTTTTTACCAGGGCTTTCGGGAATCGGATTAACCGTTTTGTGAGCCCTTTCTCATAACTTCAAAGTTTTTATTTATTCCGACAATTTATCATCAATATTGCTACCGCAGAGTATCAGAAATAAATCGGCTTTTATTAATACCGTTAAAGAAAACTTAGCAACTTATTCTGATTTTTACAACTTACACTGGGTTCTGGTCGTCGTCAGAGATTATTATAACGAAACCACGGATTTCTTTGAAAACCTCGCTGTCACTTATTGTGAAGGAATTAATGTTTCTGTGTTTCTCGGTCTTATATAGTTATGTTTTTCTTTAAAAAAAAAAGCTTTTTTCTGACTGGGGAGTCTGATGGTCAACTTGTAATACTGATAATCGGGTTCAATCCTGTATTCCTAGATCAAATCTGAGTTTTATACGAATTCTGGTTTTATTACTCGCTTCATAACTAGTCATGGTTCCTTCATTTCTTATTTAAATCGTTTTAATTTGAAAGAAAAAAAATTATGATCCTATGGTTCTGTGTTGGAGATGCTAACCACTACGTTTTCTCTTGCCTTTTTACCAGGGGTTTTCATTTAAAATGTTCGGTTGTTGAAACGAAACCTATTTGGCTGAAATCTGTTTGGCCGAGGGAAAAATCCTTATTTGCATTTCAAGCTTAAATCCTGTATTCTTACGGCTCGTAAAATTACCCAACAAAAATTTTAATTGCTTCAAATTTTTTTATTACATTTCTTAATATTTTAAATTTCCCTTATTGTGTAGCTGTAATCGTATACCTTGTATATATGTTCATACCTTTGTATAACAGTTCATTTCTGTTTACGAATTTGTGGACGCTTTTGTATAGTGCTCTTTAACCTGTTATGCATCATAATCCTGCAAGAAAATTCCTATTGTTAGTTATTTCTTTTTTAATTCCTGTCATGTGCATTTTCTGCTCTGTAAATACATTGTAAACTTTGTTTAATTTTGATTTCGGAATTTTGTAATATCTTTTGTCAATAAATGCTGAGTGCGGAGGTGATTGTCTCCCTAGAGGGGGCGGTTTGTAGCTCTAAGTCCCTTGGCTGAGCTCGGTCCCTTGGGTATTATTCCAATAGCTCTTATGTTGCTTTTAGCGCGACGTTAATAAAACCAACCAACTCAAAACCAAGTCCTTCCGATGGCGTAGTGTGGAAATTTGGAAAGGAAGCTGCAAGCTCACGTGTCGTCGTCGCCTGACCGAGACTCAAAATTGCGAGGTTCGGCCTCAAAAACCCTCCTGTTGCTTCTCAGTGTGACGTTAATAAACGACTAGATTGTCTTTTGAATAGGCTTTTAAGATTTTTGCAATATTCAATAACATTTTCATTTGTTTGTATACAGTTTGATTTGTTCTTTACACACACACATACACACACACACACACACACACACACATATATATATATATATATGTGTGTGTGTGTGTGTGTGTAAGATTGTTATATATAAAATAAGATTATATTTATTATATACGATATCATTATTAATTTTAAAAGATTACATTTGTATTTCATTTAAAAGTAATACAATGTTATAAGTAAGGAGCAACATTAAATCAGAAAGAGGCCCTTTTTCTGTATTATAACAACAAATAATGGTATGGGAATGTAAAATAAAGGAAATTTTTAAGCAGAAACAAAATTAATCAGTTATTTTATCTTTTTATATATAAATTGCATATTTCCTTTCTTTCTTTCGAATTACATTCTTGGAAAAGTTTATAGTTTATTAAGGAGTATTATAGAAATATAAAATTAGGGATGTTATTCGTAAGCGCATACCGATGGAAAATTTGCCTGTTAAAATGATTCATTCAATTATCAGTTTAAGATTCATTCTATTATCTTTTTTACACGGTTTTGAAACAGCATGGTTCACCCATGTACTTTTTTACACAAATTTTTTGTTCCAAAACGAATCTCCCCAAATTTTTTTTTCGAAACATTCAAATTCTGTTTTTACCGCCTAATACCACCTCTTTGATTCAGCCACTCGAAAAGGGTATTATAGGAGTATTTAAAATGTACTACATAAAGCAAAAGTTTAAATAAATTTTAGACTCAGTGGAAGAAAGAAAATTCACTGTTGTTGAAGCATGGAGAGAGTTTACCATAATGGATTGTATTACACATTCTTTTTCCTTTTTTTTTTTTTTTTTTTTTTTTTTTGCTTACAAACAGTTGCGCCGATCGACCTTAAATCCTTGCTGGGAAAAATTTTTCATCATGCGTGAAAAGTAGAAATTTCGTTGCACAAAAATCAGCTGTGTGTTCTGAAATTATAACTCGATCAAATGCAGTTGGTGGCGAAGGTTTTAACAACATGCATGAAGGTTTTAACAATGATGCTAGAAAGCCCTTTGGATGAGGACGATTTGATCGAATTTATGACAGTTTATGATTATAAGGAAGTCGATAATAATGAAAATGAAGTTCAGCTATTAACAGATGATTTAATTCGCGACGGCTTGAAGTTTGCTGCAAGTATGGAACAACATTTTCTTACTCATGATCCTGACATAGAGAGTGGATTAAAATTTCATTGTAATCTGAAGTTTTGTGCAGCAGGATATCAAGAATAATATAACTAACTTGAGAAATCAGAAAGAAGAAAAAAACCCAGTAGAGGCCTTTAATATCGAACAGAATTCTCCATTTGAATCAAAGCCGACGGTTGTGCTAAACATATCTGACACATCTACTGATGATAGCAGTTTTGATTCAGTTTGTAAACAAACTTGCACGCTTGTTATCAAGTAGCGTTGAATAGTTGTTAGTAGTTTTATTCCTAATTTCAGTGTTTGAATTTTTATATGATGTACGTACCTACAGATTGAATTCTCACTGTGCACTAAGAATTTTTTTTGTAATAAATATGAGTTGCTTTTGATTTATAAATAAATATGTTATAAGGATTTAATTATTACTTTTATTGTACGGTGTTTTTGGAAAATATTTAGATTTTTTTCATCTTACATGATTTTTTAAAGTTGTGGAACATATTCACCATATGTCGCATGTATTTTTTCACTCGAATTTTTCTGCACGGTTTTCTGAGAAACGTATCTACAATGTATAAAATTAATTCGGATATATGTGTGAGTGTGTGTATTTTGTTTTTTGTGCACGAACTTTATTTCACGAGGTATCTCTTTAACTAAACAATTTATAAAGTATATTTTAGCACATTTAATATATGCATTCCAAATGAAGAATAAGCAAACGACGAGTTCACATTCGGAAGAGAAATCATTTTTTAAACACGGTTAGTAAAAGAGGTGAAATTGTGCTTGTTTATAGATGTCTCTCTATACAGAATTATTCAGTTAATAAACCTTTTGCCCGAACTATCAATTAACACAATTAAATCTTGTAATATCAGTTGTAAGAATCGAATTTTTATGAACTACAATTAAAATAAAAAAAATTTACTCAAGACATTTATTTAAAAGAGATCGTCGAAACAATTCAGTAAATTTATAATATTTACTATATAAGCGTATTATATCATTTATATGAAAATATATTATCATATTTTCATATAAAAATTTCGCAAAATTGCATTTTTAATGTTAAATGTTTTTTTTAAATTTTTAATGGAAAAGAAAGAAGAAAAACAAAACTTTATTTTCATCTGCAGCTTAGGAGCTAAATTAGGAAAATTCGTGACCAAAATTTTCTCATTTGATTTGTTGGAGTTTTTCAACGTTCTGTGTTATAGGAGAAAGGCAATAAAAGAAAAATTTTAAACATGAAAATTTATCTTTTTCTCAGGAAAGATTTCATTATCTTGCCACTAAGGTATACAATCTGTGTTTGTGCAGTCACTCTACTCCTTTCAAATTTTATGTGTAAGCGTCTTATGTACTTTGACAATGATCGGTTTTTGAGTCGTCTAGTGGACCTAACTCTAAATTCTTGTGCTCTTTTGAGTTTATTAATGTACATCTCTGACACGTATTAATAAAATTTGGGTCATATCCGTTGGATGCGTCTGAATTCTCTCTCTCTCTCTCTCCTAACAATTATTTTTTTTCAATTGACATTAACTCAACCATTACAAAATGGCTCACATTGAACAATAAATGGCAAGGTTTGTTGTTTAATAAAACAGTCGCGGTAAGGTAATAATTGATTTTTTTGGCACTAAATTGCATACAAATCTAGGCTGCGGTAGCCTAGTGGTCATAGCCGTGGACTCGCGGATGGCGTTGTTTTCGTTCAGTCGTGGGTTGGATCCCTGATGCCACTGATGATTCGCCGTATGATAGGGCTAATGCACGTTGAATCTGATCCAGATCTTAGGTCCTCCCCTGTGTGGTGTGGAAGTTTGGAGAGGGAGGTGTCGTCCTAGTCACTTGACCAGTGTTCGAAATGACGAAGTCCGTCACCAATAGCTCTCTTGTTGCTTCACAGCGTGATATTAACAATCGATCAAGTAACTGTTTGTCTTCTTTACTGTTACGTTACATCTCTCGTGATGCTTCTAAGTGCGATGTTAATAAACAATCATAATCA